>JALIZH010032927.1:660000-722500 GCA_030522465.1 Rhipicephalus appendiculatus | reverse complement strand
CAAAACCACGATATGATTCACGACTGGGGCTGGGTTCACGGCTTGACGGGGGTGTCCGGTACATGAACGAAGCAGCACCTCCACCAGATGTCACGTGGTTGTGACGTCGACGAAGGCAGCAGGCGACGAGTCCAAGATGAAACTGTTTATTAGGCCGAACTTGTGGCCGGTAAACGGAAAGTAAGATTACAGCAATACACGCCGACACTGATAGCGGCGAACAGAGCGTCGGCCGTCGATCAACTGAACATCGTTGGAGCGCGCCGGCTTTTATGCATCACGCGTCGAACATTCTAGCCTTATCACTGGTCATCGCGCAAGCTCTGGAATAATCTCGAGTGGTCGCGTCTTGCGCGCAATCTTAACAAAACGATCTACAATAATCGCGAAGGTTCTAGAACAATAAGGCGCGGTTTGAGCTGAGCTTCGCTGACGGTCTTTGTGGGCGAAAACTGAATACAACAAAAGTGAAAATAAGAATAGCGCGTGGCAATATTAAACAATATTCATGAGTCAATGTAATCACAAGTGTAATGATGAAGATAGAGAATTGATGACTCTGTCGCTTTGGCGACGCTGGAGTTTAGAGCAAGAACGCCTTGATTCTGCACGTTCAATATATAGCTTGTCAAAATGGTTGATTGGGCGAGTTGGTGTTCCATGATTGTTTTTCAAGTACGAGCGCGATACGTAGACAGGGACAGGAAAGACACGGACAAGCGCTTACTACCAACTGACAGTTTAATCAGAAAGTAGTGAGATATATACTGACAGAAGAGACATATTTAGAAACACATTCGATAAGACCCCCACGCGACATGACTATAAATATATGTGTATATCAGCGGCCCCTTAGCCTTACAGCGATTCCTTACCGTCTACGCCATCTGCTACTCTTTAAAAACGCAAGCTCATCATCAGACAGAGCTACTGACGGCTTGCTCACGCAAGTCAAGTTTTCACGTGCAATGTTTTCAGCTTCAATGATAAGCCTTGTGCGCTCATCTTTGTGAGTTTTTATCACGGTTGTGCTATCAAACTGAACATGACAGCCACAATTACTGACATGCTGTGCCAGAAAACCATCATTGCAGTTGCGAACGTTGCACGCATGCTCCCGCAATCTGTCGTTGAGACATCTTCCAGTTTGTCCAATATAACATGCACCGCACGAAAGCGGTATCCTGTAAACAACGCTGCTAATGCAATTGACGAACCGCGTTCTGTGCTCTGTTTTACACTGCTGTTTCTTGTGTCCAGCAGCGCATGTTAGCTTGGCCAACTGAGAAAGCTTGTGAGGTGCAGAAGAAACGACACGCACACTTTCAGTTGGTAGTAAGCGCTTGTCCGTGTCTTTCCTGTCCCTGTCTACGTATCGCGCTCGTACTTGAAAAACAATTCAATATAGCGTTGATAGTCCCGTAAAACCTTGTGCTGCAGACATCTCGATAATTCGATGATTAAAACAAGCAACATTAGGTTTCTCTGTTCTAACGTCTCGTTCCTTTGAAGTTCTTTTCATCAGTGCTTGTTATTCGAAAAATATTCTGCATTTCTAATGTACACTATACAATTAGATTACCGAATCAAATAGAACACTATTCGACTCGGTATTCGAAATTTTCGAATATTCACACACCCCTAAAATAACTGTGACCTATGCTCCATCTCACCACTACTGTTCAACACTGCCAAGGCTACGGGGTGTGAGCAAGCCGCTCCTGCGCAACAAAACAGAGTTCCAAATATAATTACCTCACACTTGGAAGGGTTGAGACATTAGCGCTTGTTAAGCACTTGCTGCGTCCCATCTATGCGTAATATGTTTATTCTTCTTCGCATTTATGGCGTGCGCTTTTTAATTGCTGCGTCAGTAACCGCCGGTAGCTGTGGTTACAAATCAACATGGCAGTTCCCATGAAGACGCCACCGCCCACTGCGATCCGAATTCGCGCTTGCTATTCGCCCACTGCGCTGGCACAAACCAATAAATGGCGATATGAGCCATCGCTTTGTGCCATCTCACGCTTAAGACTGAGCATCAGGTGCATTTTTTCGTTATTTGCAAGATCAGCAATTTGTTTAGCTATGCCTGCTAAGCCTAACGCGCCGAGAATTTGATAACAGTTCATGGAATTAGCGCAATACAGTCACCCGAATACACTGCTGTTGAAGCCTCAGGACATTTATTTATAGCAAACACAAGTTTCAGTTTTTAACTTGTAATTCACACAGCGCGTGATGACGACTTGATAAATTCGGAGCGGTGGGCACCACGTGTGATGGGTGCAGCCATATTTTTTAAATGCGAATGCATTTCTTAGTCGGGCTATGTCAGGCATCTGTTGTCCGGCGTTGTCCGCGGAGGAGGAGGATAGGTTGAGGAGGTGTCCGCGCGCCGGCAGGTGTTATCTCTCCGCTCTCACTCCCTCTCCCATAGCAACAGCTGCGGGCGCGCGCGCTTATCCTCGCCCCTAGCAACCGGAGCAGGTGGGGCGGGCGGAGTAGCGGAGAGTGAGTGGAGAGGAGGAGCGCGCTCTGGTGTGTGAGGGCGCTCGCATCGCGGGAGCTCGGCGGAGCTCCCGCGTGTGTGGAGAGAGTGTAGGAGAGGGTAGGTGCAGTGCTTCGCCGCTCCTTCTCTCGCCGTTCGCTCTCTCTCCTCCCTGCGCCCCACTCTCCCGTCCGCTCGCTCGCACGTACATATAAATGGAGTGAAGCGCGCGCGAAATGCATTCGCATTTCCTCACGATTCCCTTCGGGGAGGTGGGGGGCATTTTTTTTAGTCAGTGGTGCCGTCTGTTCGCTTTACTTTCCCTGCGCGTGCGAGTGGACGCCAAGGAGACGCGACGCGGATGAATGCATGTGGAGGGGCTAATGGCCCTTCCTATTAGCGAAAATGCTCTGTAGCCTTCACAGTGCTGATGGGAACTTCTGAGATAGAGTATGAATGTCCAATGAAGTACATTTCGTTCTTTTAATTTTTTTTAAGAATGTGGCAGTGCACGCAGATACTATGTGAACTTGCATTTTAGCATGCCTGCGATGTCGGTTCCTTATATGCCGCTATTAATTGCGTGCTGTAAACCTCGCAGTAAGAATTAGAGAACTGCGCGCTACTCTGACTAAGTGCAGCGTGTTACGCCCAGGCCTGGTGTTTTGATCTCAGCTGTGCACAGTCAAGTGAGTGAATTAATGAATTTTCGGAGCCTCTGCTCCAGTAACGCTACGAAACGGAAGTTCCTTATTACAGACGTCAAGAAACAATCATTATTATATCGGCCGTCAGAACTTCTCAACTGTAATCATCGTGACCCCATCAACGAATACGAAGACAGTGGAAGGCAAAGCGCCTGCGCTATGCCTTGAGCGATCAGCTGCTATAATTCACGGGTGTGACTTTCCTCCTGCCGTGTAGCTAACACTCCAAGAGGTTTCACACATAGCGGCACCGTAAAAGGAGTGCCGTAAACATTACGACAAACAAAAACGAAAAAAAAAAAGAGATAGAAGACGACCGAGGGACAGACGAGCTTGGTCAGAAACTCGGATCGACGCACCGGGACAACGGCTCTTTTCGGGCAAAGTGCGATCGCCGCGTTGGCACTCAAATGTATACGGCCATAACACACGATCGGACCCTGCCGTTTACGGGAGGTGCCGAGAAACGGCCCGACCCGGACTTTCTTGCTTCGTGGTCTCATCTCGAAATGGCCGGTTTCTGTGAAAGGAGCGCGATAGAGCGGTTTCAACCTTTACGATCGCAAACCGCGGCGACGAGGCCCAAAGACCGTCATCGAAGAGGACGAAGGCTATCTCATCTGCGATTCTCAACGATGTGAGGAACGTTTGGGTTCTCTGAAAAAGCGTAGTAGGTTTGAAAGGCCGTTCGAGACTGTATATACCTCCAGTATGGCTTTTCTTTTCGCCTTCCTGTCGAAAGCAAGTGAGAGAAACTTAAGCAATATCATAAGGTATGTATGAATAATAGACAAACTTAAACGTTTGAAAATTGTATTCTCTGTCGTCGTCTTCTGCGCATCTATACCTTGTGTCATGTCACACCAACAAGGCCTGACTGTAACCTTAGTGAAGTTCAAAAGATCGTTCTTCCCCGTTTACCTTTGTTTCCTCATATGTGCTTAACTGCTGGCTGTAAGATCGCCGGGTCGAATACCTGTCGCGGCAGCAGCATTTCGATGGAGGCAAAATGCTAGAGGCCCATGGACTCAGCTCTAGGTGCACGTTAAAGAAACCCAGATGGTATAAACTTGCGAAGCCCTCCCCTATACGGCGTCTCTCATAATCATATCGTGCTTTTGGGGCGGGAAACCCCATCGATTATAATTATTTATTTTCTACCTATATACTTCCACCAGATCGATTGCTTATCCCTCCTACAGTGCCTCTTGCCGTATTACGTACCGAACCAACAAACCGCTTTGTCAGGCAACTCTGCTTGTTTCAGTGCGTCACCAGCATCAATAGTGGCCTTTCACTCCTTCACTTATACTTCTCTTCCACTTTCTCCTCGCACAGTGCATATAAAGCCAGCCCGGCTGAGTCCTGGTTAACTTTATTTTTGTTATTATTTTGCACTAACTTTATGTATGAGCTTGTGTTCTGTGGTGCCTCACACCAATGTATGGGTGACAAGGCCACAGTCAGGCAGACAATGTTCTGCCTTTAGCCTCGCCATCCAGGGCTCACTCTGTGACTGGGAAATAAACAATCTGAATCTCCATAGAAAAAAAAAATGGCAGATCCCAAGTACCATGGGAATCGGTGTTATGCGAAGCATGCGGAGGCAAAGTGACTGGGTTGTAATTTTTTTATTGAGCGAAACGTTACGAAATGACGCTAAAGATATTGTGAGCACAATATTCACTGTGGTTGTCCTTCATCCTCTTCATCTGTATATAATCTTCTCATCACTCTTCATCACTGAAATCTTCTCCTTCGTTCGAAGATTATTAGTCGGCGGCTCTGCTCAATAAACGGCGTCGAGCCCACGATATCGCTGCCGTCTTGCAGAGTGGTGGAGGCTGCTGTCGATCCTCAAGTCCTCTCTGACGTCCAGTTCCCCTGGAGCTTCGTTCGGGTCGCCGTTTGCTACGCCTGTCTGCTACCATGGCCCAAGAAACGCTGCCCGGGCCGTCCGGTACAAATGTTGTACGCACAGACATACGTTGAACCATCGCATACGTTTCATATAACCAGTTGTTTACAATTGCGTAACGATGCCAACAGAAACATGGGTATTACCAACACCAGAAGCTGTAAGCTGATATGTAGCACTTGTGCTTGCGATAATGGTAGCCCTGTACAGTGCTTCGTGGACCAACTACAGTCGATGGCGCTTAAGTATACAACTGACGTTGACCCTACATGACGCCTGACTCATAGGAGTACATATGTAATGTTTATCAAATTAGGTAGCCAGCACTGCAACCACAAGTGACGTTTCGCCAACATTACGCTGCTTAGGGTCTTTTTCCAAAACCGTTCCGAAACCTGGCGTGGCTCTGTGGTAGAATACTTGATTGCCACGCAGATTTCTTGGGTTTGAATCCTGCTGAGACCCTGATATTTATTATTTGCATTCGTCGTGTCAACGCTGCCGACGTCAGGTTTTCTTAACGCTCTCGCATTTAAATTGACTAATGTCTGTTCTCGCCGCTCCTGGGAAGATATAAATTGTCAAACACCTGTGGCGCATACCCGCATACCACGGCCCGTGGAATACGAGTATGTGCGACACGTGTCTGCAGGAAAGGGTTTGACAACGTACGCGACAGGATTTTCATTTCATTCATGTCATGACCAGTCAGACATATTCGTGAATACCTCTTACCCTCCCATACAAATTTTGGTCTACCGGAAGTTAAGGAGGCGATCACGAGAGCACCCACACGTAGGCGGCTAGATAGATAGAGAGATAGATACGTAGATAGAAACGCAAAAGTGCTTACAGTAAGCAAAGAAATGCTTCGCATTTAAAATATCTCCCAATTGGTCATCCTTCTCCTGCCTGCGTCCGAAGGTGTGAGGAAGAGGAAGAACGGGGCAGGAGTTGTTTGACGCAGGCGGCTGTATAGCCTTGCAAAGATTGCCGGCATTTGCTCTGCCCGAGCACCACCCTAAGCACGGTACAAACAATCACATTTAGGAGCAATTCGTTTCGTTGAGTTTTATTCAGAATACGTCGCTTTGTCCATTTCGCCACTCGCAATCCAACCCTGCGTCAAGGAGAAACTTTAGGAATGAGCACTTCCAACCTAAATATACTATGCCCTCGCGGCAACAAAAAGTCACTTTCACTGCAACGAGGGATCATCTTGCATTTTAACCAATTTTATAAATATCTTGCGTTCCGCGTCGATTTCGGAACATTCTAATAGGCAATGTTCGAAGTCACCATAGGCATTGCATTGCACTCAAGAACAAGTTCTGCGTGTTGGCGTCAAGGCTCGACGTCAGGAGTATAAGAGTTTAATAAGGACCGAGTAAGCATAGATAGATGCATAACGGGACCACGCATAATATGCGCAAAGTGTGAGGCTGCAGCAGCTCGCACAAAATACCATTGTTTCTTCAACGAAAGAATTCTAGAAGGCCATTGGGAAGCAATCTTCAATGTCACCGAAATTCGCGAGATAGGTGGCTCGGAGAAAGGTGGCAGCACATGATGACGACGGTAAAAATAGTCCAGAAACGATGAAGAAGGCGTCGATGGCTACACGAAGGCAACAGTGACGTCACAACAAGAACAGCACGCTCGGCCGTGAGGCGAATGCTACTAGAATGGTCCAGAACCGCAAGTGCACTTACGATACCACCCCTTTCTTCTTCCCTCCATGCTCTTTTTCATTCGTTTAGGATAGTAAACTGCACGCGCATTTAATTGACCTTACCGCCAGGAGGCGTTGGAGTAGCCTTTCCTTTCCTTGCCACTTCTCCTACTACAATCACGAAGATCAAATAATAATATCTGGGGTCTTACGTCCAGAAACCACGATATGATTATGAGGGACGCCGTAGTGGAGGGCTACGCAAAAATCCCGAAGATCAGTCCATCACCATTGTTTCACTGATAACCGTTGTTTCAGAGTTATCCACTAACCACTAGCCATTGTTTCAATGATAAGCGAACGATGGCAGTGCCAGAGTTTCGTATATTGATTTTTGCTTGGAAATTATGTCCAGCGCCTCTGATAGCACCGACTCCGGTCTGCTAAAGTGTCTTCAAATATTTAAGCTCGCACACCTCAAGATGTACCGTAAACTCGCACATACACAGACATAACGAGTCCGCAAAAGAGCGTGTAGTCGTGGTCCCGCTAGGGTTGCATGGAAATAGCGCTCATTTGTTGCTTCTTCCAAAAAAAGAGCATCTCAGACAGGGAGAAAGGAATTTCGAAGATGAGGTGCGTTAACTCTTGTAAAGAGTGTACGCTCCGTGCAGTCTAATTTGTTGAGGCAAGATGTGCGCCGGAATCCTGTGTAGTGCCGTTCGCCATGCACGACGCACAATGATGCAACTGCGACTGACAATTTCGTGTTTGCGGGAGCAAATCGAGGGAAGGGGTTGAGGCAGAGTGGTGTACAGAATGAATTTGCTGAACGAACAAGGGTCGGGTGCCTAGCTGGCACAACTTAATTGAAAGTTGCACTGACATGTCCCCCACCGTCGCGGTCGATCATCGACGGTTCAGTTGAGTCAACACCGGTCGAATGGAATTTTCACGTGGAAATGTTTATTGGCGCAAATTCCCGGTTGCTCGCGCTGTCCCCCTCAAATCCCTTTTCTGGAATTCTGTCGCTGCATTTGAAGGCTGAAATTTTAATATCTGCTGGAACTTTCGAAGCAAATAGCAAATATTGAGGTTTATTTGAAAGAGTTGGAGCAGTCGTTTTCATTGTTGTGAAGTGAACCAGCATATTCGTATAGCAGAAGTAGTAGTAGCAGCAGTAGTAGCTGTTTACGGTAGTAACAGTAAGGGTGGTGGTTGTTTGTTTCCTGACACCATGTCTTGATAGAGATCAGACGAAGAATTTTCTCCATCATTACATCCGCTGTACTAACAAGCTCATTCCAATTCCGAAACACGCAGGCAATGTCAATGGAATCAGATGATGTCAATACACATTGAAGTAAAGTGGCGCGCAATTTTCAGTTGATATTACATTACTACAGACACCATTTCATTGCAGTCGGCAATCCCCGGATAATTTTACCCGCTTCGCTGCTATTCTTCTATTCAAAAAAAACAAAAAAAAAACTTCATTTCTAAGCCCGAACGGGGTCAAGACAATATCTTATATAACTCGTTTTTCTGAGCTTGAACCGTGGGCGTCGAATCAGGAACGATTCCACGAGACGAGTCTGCCTAGATTTAAGCGTATCTGCCGAAGGGAACATCCGCGTTGTGTGGCTAAGCGAAGAACAAAGCGAACGCGGAGAAGCCACAGCATTGCACGCGAGTTTAGAGAGACAAGGCCACGAAGGCGAGCCGGGAAAGAATAACACAACGGGGCTACGGGATATTGCTTCACTGTGTCCTGCAAAGCGTACGACGGCAGAGCCATCTACAAGGCAGGAAAAAAAATGAAAGGAAACTTCAGCTATAGCGGCAAGCGGTCACGTCTAAAGCGCAATTTAATCAAGGCTTGATCCATTACTCTCGCAAAGGCATGGTCAACATCATGACCGTGTAGAAAAAAGAAGAGGGAAGGGGGGAGGGGCACGGTTCGCCGGCCATAAGCTGTCGTCCCTAACGCCCGCCTCGGCCAGTCGCTTACAACGACCACACGGCCACGAGGCCTCCATCAGCGGTTCGCCGAGCATAAATAAGCCGCCCGCTGGGCAGCCGCCGCTATAACGCACGCGACCAAGAATTAGTTTACGCCGCCATATAGGAACGAAGACCACGGAGACGTACAGCCGAGTTAACACAAAGAGAAAAGGGGCCCCGGAAAAGAAAGTCTTGCCTGAAGGCACGAATGCAGCGAACGCCGTTACTACTGCTCTTTATTTATATGCCTTCGTTTTCTTTGGTGCTTTCCTTGAGGATGCGGAGCTTTTGCTTCACGTTAACTCGGTCAAGTCTTGGGCGAGCGATTCGAAAGGAGGGTCGGCGTTAGTCTTCTCGTCCGCACTTTACGACTGGCCCCGCCATAAAAGGAGAGACGGAAGCGGAGCTTTCTGGCCTGTTGGCGAGGGATCTGCCTTGGCCTGTTGAGCGTGCTTAGCACGGCCTATAAGTTGGTCATGCGCCCAGCGGTGTGCCGTGAAAGCTCAGTTGGCTTACGTGTATGCATTGCACGCGTCTAAGGTGGTTACGTGCCTCCGAAGCAAGCTTGCTGTGCACTCTTAGATCTAACTTGCAGCGCTGAGTACAAGGTAACAGCGCAAAAAAACAGAGTTGGGTTACGTTGGACGTTCGCACGCGTTTATATCTAGAGGTTACGTGTCCCTGTAACAAGCTCTGTCGACTCTAAGAGCTGACTTGCCGCGTTTGGAACAATGTAGCGTGCCTTCAAAACGGAGTTGGGTTATGTGTAACGAATGCATGCGTTCACAGGAGGTTAGGTGGCTCCGAAGCAAATTGGCTGTCGTCATCAAGAGCTCACGCGTAACATTGAGAGTTCGTTGGTCGAGCGGGTAAAGTTAGCAATGAACAGGCAGTGGATCTATTTTATTAGGGGACGTTTACGTAGCAAACTTATGTGGGAAAGGAGAGTAACCTCTATCTATAGCGTATTGATTAGACGTTCGCGCTACCTAATTATGATTGCTGTAATAGGACGCTTGCCGCTGTGAGTTCGCTTGCTTCTGTTTTTCTTTTTCTTTTCGTCTTTATCTTGTACAGCAGCAATGGTTGTAATAGCAGGCTCCCAGAAAACAATCGTGTAATATTGAAAGTATGCTGTAAGGGTACAAAAGGTGTTTGTCATGGAACTACAAATGACTAAATGAAAAGATTATTCACTCACGCAACAACAACAAAAGAAAAACAAAAGAAACAACGAAGAACGCACGCATCCTCGGTTGAAACGTGAGTCTTCATTAAACTTTTGCCAGGGGTACCTAAAATATTTGAGGCTTAAAATTTCGAGGCTTAGCATTTGAGGAAGCACAACGCACAAACGGAATATTAATTAAGTATTAATAGATATTCCCATGAAAATGGAGACGATGTCCCTGTTGTGAAGCAAAAGGGACGTGACCCACCGAAGAAGAAGAAAAAAAATGAAAGAATTCCCCTAAATTTGATACACGTGTGCGACCCTGATATCGACCATACTGTCACAAGAGCTCAGGAATCTTTTATTTCCGAGCATCGGCTTTAGCTCGAGCGAAAATATCGCCTCCACCCCCCCCCCCCCCAAAAAAAAAAAAAAAAAAAAAAAAAAAAAAAAAAAAAAAAAAAAAAAAGAAAAAAAAAAGAACGGAAGACTATACGCACTGACTATGTCTTTGTAGGGAACGGCAGAAAAAAAAAAAAGAAAGAAAGAAAACAGCCGGAGCACCGCATGGATCGCTGGGCTGGTTAACGGCCTTATATTGTCCCGAGGGCCTAAATAATATTGTTTCATTAAAAGTCTCGTCACGGAAACGGCGATATTGTGGCATAATTCCCACACTTCCGGCACCTGGGGTCAGGTGTTTGAAGACGCACGGAGGGAAACATAGAAGTATATAAACAAAACTCAATAACAGTGTGACAATAATAGGTGAGCACTGTCACAGTTTATAGCAAGCCGTTAATAAAAGATAACTTCAAGAACACTATGCAGTAATTCAATATTTCTCAGGATTGCGATTGGAATTACGCGACTATAATTAGTTGCGACAACCGGAAATCACGGCTCCCCGGTAAATGAAGAGCTGCAACATGAAATGCTAAGGTATGCAAATGTATTTCGCTTGGTGTGTAGGGAATGATAGTGTTTTCATAAGAAGTGGTTAGGTCGGCTCTGTTGTGTGTACGTTCTTTTGTGTTTAGTAAACACATGAGGTCTTTGTCACGAGAAGCTAACATCACGAGATGCTTCTCTAAGCATCTTAGAGAAATTGACATGCCATAACGCCAGTCTAATGATGAGGGTCGCAGTATATTATAGATTAACGTTGACCCCTTGGTGCTTTAAGGTGTTTGTAAACCTCAAGGCATAAGTAAAGGTTTTGCCCTGTTTTCACGACAGCAGTGGGGCCACAGCAGCTGGGGTAGCCCTTGAGTTATGTGATCAGAGCCGACGTGTTGCAAATTTGATCGAACCAATTAACATGCTGCAATCACTACTATTCGCAAGTTCTATTTTATTTAGCAATGGCAAATGTACTGTTCCTTGTAATGTCTGTTTGCATTTGTTTCTTTGTATGAACCTTTTATTCCGTCTATGTGGACGCCCTACTGCGTACTGTTTTGCAAACACGCAACCTTTTCTGATCACAATTTCACTTCCTGTGTTTCAGATACCATTCTTCACGGCTTGTCACCGTGAACAGGAAGGCAACACAGCAAGCTACACGGCTGAAGCCACCAGATTTCACGACTGTTTAATTTGATGCATAGTTCATAAGGGATTAATATATAGAAGCACGATGTGAACTAGTGAAGTGTATTTTACCACATATGACAGAATGCACATCGTAGTTAGCATTCTAGTAGGCCATACTCACTCAAGCATGTAAACGAGGCCTACCTCAACTGCCAAGTTGGAGATAACAGACCAATTCTTCGAACTTCCTATTTTACTCTAAAGCTGAAGTTCTGCAAGTTACTCTCACAAATTTTCTCGTTTTGTTTTTGTTTTTCAGTCGCTTCGCACAATGGCTAGTGTTATTGGACTTCATGAAAATGAATATTTCACTATTTTCAACGAAAGTCGCGCGACATTACAGCATGAGCCAGTCGACTCATTTAAAGGGGCCCAGAAACACTTTCTGAGCATGGTCAGAAAACGCTGCCGATCGGTAGTCGAGACTCCCGAGAACATGCGAGCCAAATATTATTGCACAGCACGCGGCCTGGAATTCACAATAAATTCTCGAAGTCAGCTGAAAATCGCTTTCTCTTCTCTCGACAAATGACGTTACAGGCTCAAAAATTACTACGTCCCAAGCCAAGTATCAGCCATTCGCTGATTTGAGCATGGCGCGCTCGGTCGGTTCAGGGGCCGCCGCGGCAGGCAGCGACTTGTCCACGTGTGCTTAATGCGTGCGTGTGCGATCGCACTGAAAAGCCTCGCATTCGAAGAAAAAAAGAAGAGAAAAAGTGCTCAAGGTCACGAGGCACACGTGACGTATTTTCTTCCCCCGTGCCATCCCTCCCTGCTTAGCTTCCAGTGCTTTCGTCGGGACGAGAGAAGAGAGAATGCAGTTGCAGCGTGAGACAAATCTTTGTAACTCCGCTCGTACTGGACGGATTCTAAAATTTTTTGCGGCGGTGAATTCGTGTGGCAATAAGCTCCTTTAGTGAATCTATTCCATGGCTACTTGGAAAAGTGTTGCAGGGCCCCTTTAAAATAGTTATGGAGTCACTTGACACTTCAGTGCGCATCATCTGACTCATTTCACAAAGTTAGTTGCAAGAGTCCCTGTGAACTAACAGCGCGAGTTCGTGTTGTGTAGTTTCAAGCTAACTGTTCATCCATCACTTTATTACTCTTCTTCTTTCTTTTCTATCCTTTCCTTCCTATTGTTCCCCCCCCTTCCCCCACCCCAAGTGTAGGGTAGCCAACCGAGCCAAAGCTTGGTTAACCTCCCTGCCTTTTCCTCTTCGTTTCTCTCTCTCTCTCTCTATTTGCAAGAGTCATTTAACACCCTTTATGTGGTCATGTGATTCTTTTGTTAAGAATCCTCGCACTGTTCCTAAGAAAGTAAACGTCTTTCAGACAAAGTGACTCGACCAAAACAGAGTGAATGGGTATCTCTAAAGTGAGTTATGTAGGCCTACGTGACAAGTCTGTACTAACCGTAAAGAGCAACAGATACTCTTTTTTTTCTTCTTATAGTGTAGAAATGAAAGCTGGCTGTGTATTGTATAACTGAAAGGAAGACTCGTCCATTGCGGGCTACTTACACTTTTGTGATGCTTCTGCTCGGATGACTTTGTGAGGAGGCCTTTCAAGCGCAGAGCGCGAAGTGCTCTCTGCTATAGTTGCCCTTTCTGGTTGCCCGGCGCTACCTGTTCAGTATTCGCTTCACTGCCTGTAGTTCGTGGAACAGGGTATAAGTAATAATCGTCGACGGCACTCACGTTGTTTGGCTCAGGCGTTGCATCACACAGTGTTCGTTAAAAGCACCGAGCAACGTGGACGAGCCTCGTCCCGCCGTTTTACCCCTGTCCTGCATCCACCGCAGACACGGCGTCGTCGCAAGAACCGAACGCCGACGTCGAGAGAGAGGCCGAAAGAATTCGGGCGACGTCGTCATGCCTAGACGCATTTATTGTCGACACTGGCCTGGCTTCGCGCGACAGAGCCCAAAAAGAGCCGCACCAGCCGTGGTCGGGTTAAGCCAGCCGCAGCACCTCCCGGCGAATTGCGAGCGCGTTGTTGCGAATCAGCGGGCATCCATCACGGACGCCGGTCGTTGGCGCCGGATCACGCAACCGTGCAACGCGCACGTCAGCGGGCGGTGCGCTTCGCGTTGTCGGCACAGCCCGGTCGCGTCACCGCTGTGCCCAGCGCCTCACCAAGGGCGTGCAGTGCGGCAAAGCTTGCGAACCGTGCTGGCCACCGAAGAGTTGGAGCCAAAAAGAATGGTGACGGACAATACCTTTCATTAGGCAGTTTTATAATAGGGTAGGCAGGCTGTGCGTTCCTTGGGTGCACACGCTAAAGGGTAGAGGTTAGTGTATGATGTCATACCCTAGAGGTTGGCGTAAGGCGCATGCGCAGTGGCAACAAACGCAAAGCGTTGGGTAGCTTATTCTAAAATTTCATATTGAGGGTTACCCTGTCATTGGCACGATGACACGTGGATTAGAGATATAACGCCGCGGAACGACCTTGAATTTTGACAAGGAGCCTTAAACTTCCTTGTTTTGTTTGTGGTGTCGTTGGCATGTAAAGGAAACAAACAATCTTGAGGAGCCAAAGACTATGCACAGTAGATCACATAACACAGAATTACAAGTGTAATGTCCAGAAGAGAAAAAAAGAGAGGAGGAAGGGCGAGAAAACCGAAAAAAGCGCCTGGGTTGATAATCCGCGCCTGGGAAAGGAAAAAAGGAGAATCGAACAGTGAATGAGAAAAAAGAGGAGCGTAGGTAGCACCACGCATACGGAAGAGTAAGCCGTTTTTCAACAGCTTGGAACTTCCTTTCCAACTTGTAAGGCCGACATGAAACAGTGCCTCATGCTAGTGTTTTTACATCAATAGATGATCAGCATCGCCATTGTATGTCAAATTGGAAACTGGGGCGTAGTACGTGACCTATGTGCTCCGTTATGCCGCAGACATCCCACACAGATCTTGCACCTGTTCTCTTTAGTGCTGAATGAGCTCTTGTAATAGTAACTCCCAAACTGATTCGACGCAAAAGAGACAGCGGCGTTGCTTAGACAGCGAAAACGTGGAAGTGGAGTTATAGGTAAGGTTAAGGTGCGCCAGCCGCATACTGCCTTGAGCAGTTGGCTCGTGGTCTAGTATTCAGAAAATGTGCGTCAATGGAAGGAGAAAAGCCGATGAAGAAGGCAGATTATTTTGGAGTTGCAGTGGGATCGGGCAACTTACGGGTTTATAGTATGGAACTGGCCGGCGCAAGACAGAGGTTGATGATGGAGATTAGCGGAAGAGGTCCTGGAGGTCATCAGGACGAAGAAAAAGAAGTCAGAAAAGGAATAGTTGTGTTGTCCACATCGTAAACTTTTTTTAGAGAAAAGTAATGACAGCCTGACATGGAAGAGTGGAAAGCTGACAGGATGTCTTTATAATAATAATACCTAGGGTTTAACGTCCCAAAGCCCCGACATCATTATGAGGAACAACATTGTAAAGGGTTCCGGAAATTTCGACCATCTGGTTTTCTTTAACATGGACTGACATTGCACAGTACACAGACCTCTAGCATTTCGCCTCCACCAAAATGCGACCGCCGCTGCCGGCATAGAACCCGCAAATTTCGGTTCAGCAGCCGAGCACCGTAACCACTGATCCACCGGGGCGAAGGACAAAAGAACTTTTTTTCGCATGACCAAATCAGAAGAGAGCAAAGGGAAAGCGCAAAGTGGAAACGCAATAGATCTGACAACATTTCATGACGTATGCGACTTTCGCGCTCAGATTTAGCCAGTCTCGTATTCCCAAGTATGTGCCCAAGAGTGTCATTGTGTCGGTCTATTACTCGTAGTCTTACGTGTGGAAGTTTCCGGCATATCACTGCGCACAGAGCATGACAAAAGTATCCAGCGTAGTCTCAAACTTTTTTTCTTTCCAAATATGTGTTGTTAAGGAGGTGTTAGCATCATCGTGTAGTAGCGCTCGCATCTGCTGCGATGCCAGGAAAATCTTTAAGCAAGAAGGAAGGAAATGAAAATGAAGTAGTCGGGCATAGGCTTCAGTTATCGGTTCCGCAGATTTTGTGTAGACAATTTTTTTCTTCCGAGCGCCAGAATGTATAACACCGGCTGTCCCTTTTCATACACACAAAAAAGTCAAAAATGGAAAGGCAACATATATATGAAAAAAAAAAATCACATCGTACCACACCCGAAGTCATATCACCAATGGGTCACTCATATCATAAAAATAAGGACATGAAGCACAAAGCCGAGTCACATAAAAACACTGGTCGACCCAAATTCCAGGAACTTCCAGACAAAGCGTATAGCAGCACGAAATCTATACTCTTGCTTCTGCTCATTTGGTGGGAGCCGCACAGCTCTCACTGTACTGCACAGAGTTCGCGAGACGTGAGTGCACAACCGACACAGGAGGCCTACACTCCCAATCGACACGCTAGGCTCGGATCGACGGTCGGCCGGGACCTGCACGTGTGCGCATGTACGGCGGCCCCCTTAACGTCAGGCGGTCGATCATGCGAGCTTGTTGCGCTAATTCACTCAACCCTGTCATTGAGCTGCGACGATGGTTGGGTAATCGGTGACCGAAAGTGCCGAAGGCAGCGCACACCCGTTTGTAGGCGCTTGTTTGTAGGCAAGCATGAGAATAGCTCATTGGCTGCAAGCTCTCTCTTTCTTCTACCACGCGCGTGTCCCTTTATTGCTTTAGCTGCGTTACGAAACGCGTTGCTACAACACCGACGAGAATCCAATCATCTTATCTGCATGTGTGTGGCGGTCACGCCGAATGCTAATTTGCCTCGTCCATACGGTTGTGATTACTACCGAAAGTCGCGCGCGTAGAAGAACCGATAAGCTTTGTGAAACCGTATGCTGCGCAATGTTGGTAGTTCTGGCCTAGGTCTTTTTTTTTAAAACGTTATTTTTTCAGGCATAAAATACACATACGTATTTGCGTATTGTAGACATTGTTTATATATCGTATATTGGAACAGCGTGGAGAGACGTCACACGAATAACAAGGAGAAAGAAAACGGGATAAATGAATCTCAGTAAAGTTTATATCCAGAAAAAAAAACAACAAAACGAAATAAAAGGCTCTATACACACCTAATAAACCGATCAAATAACAAACAGTTACACATGTGCACGTGGCCCTTAGAAATACGCCACCTTTATTGAGCGAGCTATCAACTCTCCCGAGTTTCTAATCTATTGTTTATCTAGTTTTCTGAGACCGTTTTAGGATTTGAGCCAGTTGACTTATCCGAAGCTATACACACAAATCTAGGGCAAGCTGCGGTGTCCGACACCGTTAAAGAAATATGGGCACACAGAACATGGCAAATGCTGTCTTTAGAAAGAACGTATCTGTAAGTGAAAAATTCCACAATTAAGTGAAGCTAAAGATATGACCTTCTAGTTCATCTTCTCAGGAAAATAGCACGTTGGAAGCCAACGATAAGATGCTAGCTATGTTTGAAGAGATAGTGGCGTTCGAGCAATCGCCGCAGGTTATCATCGACACTGGTCTGTTGAGACTATAAGAAGACGACACAGAACGATGGTATCGTAACGAACGCCGTTGCCCAACCACCGCATCAAGGATAAGATGATTACGCCACCATATAAACAGTCTTTCACTGTCGCAATAAATGATTAGAGGCCCGAGCCTTTATTGACATACTCTTTGATATATCTCCCGTTCTGTCTGCGCCGGTGCGAGTTGTAAAAAATCACCCATAAAAATAGAAACGCATTAAAATATGCCGTAAGAAAAAATTGAAGTCATGTAATTAGTATAAATTACTGTGAACAGTCACCACATCTCGTAAGCTTAAACAGGATTTTAGGCGAATGCCTATTTTGTTCCTGGCGCTACTATCATTCCCACTTTGATATATTAGCATGAATTCGGAAGTACTGTTATCATGTTTTTATCGCGCCTTAAATGCCTATTTTGGCGTTTGTGTCCAAATGCCTACAAGAGCTATAAATGTCTACAAGTTGTATTTTCAAAATCAGCGCCCATATGAACACTATTTAGTCTGCCAAATAGTGTTCATTTGACTCTTGACTCTCCATGCTACAGAATTAACGGGGAGACCATACTCTGCGAACCGTGAGGTACAAAGGACAATTGCCCGGCTGTGTTCAACTGCTGGCACCTTCGTGATCGTGAACAATAACATTTCTTGATATCCTGTCGTAGACACAGGTCGCGCACGTCTTCACTTGAAATTATTTGCATTTACGTAAACATTTATTGCACCTATATATACTTACAATTTTGAAGGAATAAAACGTTGTTCTGCCTGCCTATTTCTGGCACCTAAAACACTTTTTTTTTTAATGGCTCCCACTCATAACCCATCGGATGGGGCATTCGATGGGTTAGCAATACGCGCTTCTTTCAACGTGGCTTCGGCATTGCTCGAAACACGAACGCTGAAAACATAATAAACAGGATGGAACCAATGCGAGCGCCACTCCCAGACCGCTAAGTCTTGCATTAACGTCGCCTTAGGTTTTTGCTACTACATGTCTGCGCTTTTCGAAAGCGAAGAGACCAATATTTTGTTTCACTACAAAGGTCACTAAGAACTGCCGTACTTAGCATTTCGGTTTTATCTCCTTTCAAATGTCAAAACATCAACCGACTGCTCCTTGCAAAACTGCAGTCTTCACCTCATCGCTGGGCATAACGCATGGTTCCGTACCATACAAAGTATCAATTTGCAAAAAATGGCGGGTACAGAGTGCCGAACCACCACTACTCGATGGATCGGGTGGCGCAAGGCTCGTTTGCTCTCGGTTTTCAAAAGGATAACCGCTATGTTTCTCTACCGCACAGAAGCCCCGGAGACATGCTCGACAGCGGTGGTGTCGAAATCTATGTTATTCGATGGTCTCGCGGTTCACTGCACCCCGCACGGCGCCCTCTTCAATCAGCTACCCACAGGGGTAATCTTTTTCCCCCAGAATACATACAATGTCCTCGTGTTTCCCAAATTGTATCCACGACAGAAGTCTGCGTCAATACCATTTCGAAATAAGTAGTCTTGTATGATGGACTCGAAGTTGGTTGGCTGCGTTCAACGCTCACAAGAATAATATTGCGAATACGACAGAGGTCTTATATATGAGTAGAAGTAGTGTTATGTTTCTTTCTGTTATCCTTTTCTTTTTTTTCACAATTGCAATACAGGACGGGTAGCGCGGAGTGATTCTATTGAAGCCTACATTAAGAAGAAGAAAACCTCTTCACGTTAGATTTATTCGCAAAAGTACAGGGTCTATCGCAATGTCAGGCTATAAAAAGGTCGAGGATAACTTCCAGAGAAGCAAGCAGACGATGGCCTGGAGAGCGTGACTGTAGCGCGCTGCTTTTGACCGGGATAAAAGGAAATGGGAGAGAAAAGAATAGAGAGAGAAGTAATGAGAGGTCACAGTCATGGTATTACAATGATTTGTCCAATGCATACAAGTGCGCTCTACGCGCACTACGCGCAGTGGTCTTCACATCGCACGTGTTCCAGAGACGAGCACCTGAAATCGCCTCAATTGGTTGAGCAGGGATATTGCGGAAATAGACGTAGGTGCCTCGTGTACACAAACCATATTTGTGAGAGGACGCTCTGTCATACGATCAGTCAATAATCTCGCCTACGGCGTGTCGTCGTCGTCTTCTTTCTTGTCCGATCTCTGTGCCGCGTAGACGCGCGCTACATAATCAAAGCACGTTGGGCGTTGGCAAGACGTCTTTGTGCGTGTAAAGTATCTCATTAGTAAAGATTTGATTATAGGGTGGTTGATTAACGTACGCAGGAAAACTGTATTGTAGCCCGACGTGCTTTTCCACTTCCTATGGAGGTGTCCCTTTCAAGAGATTGGCTATCTTCAGCATTAGCTGCTTAATGGAAAAGCTGGTCGCCCCTGCGCTTCAAGCATAGAACTACGATGGACACAACTGAGAAGCTGGGCTGACACGAGGATCTGGGAACACCTTCATTAAACTGTCCTGGCAATGACGAAGGCTCCCCAAGCGAACAGGAGTCGTAACCTGCAGTAACAAAAGTCACGTATAGTGAACGAGTAGGAACGATTTCCTGGCTTGATAGCGCATACAAAAAAAAAAAAAAAAAAAAAAAAAAAAAAAAAAAAAAAAAAAAAAAGATCGGTCGTACGTTGGCCTCAAGCCAGTGCCTTGTAGGATAGACGCGAAAGCTGGCGGCATGGTAGAGGTCGTGTGCTCTGTACTGCTATGTAAAAGGCCTGTTTGTAAAGGAGTACATTGTCTGCATAAATCACGAGCGAATATTCTATTATTACAAGCGCAAGAAAGCCATATATAATCAGTGAACTGTGGGTAAGATTGGGTGTATACACTTCTGGCAATATAGTGTTATTGCAGTGCTATAAGCAGTGTAGGTTAACTCTAGCAATTGGGTTGCTGTAGCACTCACGCAGCCCAGCAAGTCCCATTGAGTTGTCAGTGTTTCCGTTGTACGAGTGTGACCAATACAAGCAGAGCGGTGACCCCTCAAATAGATTACTGGGATTTCGCGGAAGAAAGCCCGAAGTGCCCGCGTTGTACAAAGCTTGGCACTTTCGGCCGCTGACGCTGAGACGAAAGTTCTGGATCCGCCCGTCCATATCCCGTCGCAGTCATGGGGGAGTATATAGCACGTCCTGGCCGCATCTCTTTGCGAAGATCCCCTATCGAGGAACAAAATTATGGACGTGCCCCGCAGCTATACTGGCCTCGTTGGCACGCTTGATGCAGCGTAGTATATACACGCACGAGACAACGGAGAGCAAAAAAATATGCTTCGCAACCAACCCTCCCCTTCTCTCTCGAAGTGTCCGCATAGATGACCGTGTGTATAGGACGGCGGCTCAAGATGGAAGGAAAGCCGTCGACCGGACAACACGGTGGGAGGCCCGCAGCGTCCGTGCACTAATAAATTGCCGCCGGAGGCGCAAGCAGTAGCAGTATAAGCAGCAGCACATCTTCGTGAGATGGGCGCCATAGCGTCATTTTCTGGCCGTCCCATCGACCGGAGATGAGCTGGCTGGAAAAACAAGGACGGATGAAACAGCTTCGCCTCTGGGCCCCTCGCATCTATCACTATAGCGAAGTCACTTTCGGGCGCCTTTCAGCAAATGCGATCCATCTCTTTCCTTTTGCTCTCCGTAGAAGTTGGGGCTGTTGCCATTGCCATACAATTTCGTATCTTGAGTGAGACCCGTTTTCACACTTGCGGCACCCTTCTCCTGAACGGCGACGCTGCGTGACGCGTGCATATTAGGCTTGACGGATGATTGGCTATACCGAAGTGGCAAACGTGCGGGGAGAGTGTGGCATCAATGTTCGAAACGCAGGTGTCGAAGAATAAGCCAGGATTCGCGTACGCCTACTGAAGCCGAAATCGTTCTTATGACAATACAGGAAAGTCAGTGAGTGGTACATTTTGGAATAAACAGTACAAATGGTACGAGTATGCCAGCGTCCGAAATGTTTCGTGCTTATTGTGTGAAGTAGCACTGTGTCCAAAGTTACAGACACTGGAAAGTTAGCCACCAACATTTGACAGGTGACAGCAAAAGTGTTGGCGAAAGAGAGCCAGGGATGCTATGCAGAATGGCCCGAGTTTGGCGAAACTCGGAATCTTTCCGAGCTCTGGCGATAACCCTTTTTGGATGCGCTAACAGTAGGAAAAGGTCAAATCCATCCCTCAGCGAGCGCTGCGTTCCATTGGTTACATTGGAACACGGCGTCACGTCAAGGGTGATCGGACAAAGTTGGGTTGGTGTCTTCAAACCGGAGACATCTTTTTTCATTTTGTTTGTTGTTCCACTGAGTAAAGAAGTGCACCCATGCAGTCACCTTGCGGTTCTCACCTTGCGGTTGGTGCGAAAGCCAAGACAATCCGTTGGTTGATACCTTTGGTATCGCATACGTAGTACACTTTAGTATCGCGGTTTTTGGTGCGTGGTCTGTTTTACGGACCGTTTCGCGTGTTAGCGTCCCTGTTAAGAACGGCCACTTGACTCGCTTTTGGGAGGACGTTTCGGCCTCTGTTGGAGCCACGCTGCCTTCGACCGCCGACATGTATGCCGCCATTTTGTTCCGTCTAACTGGATGTAACTGCGCTTTAAGGCAGGGGTCTCAAGCTCACCTCAGCCAGTGGGCTGCAGTCACGCAATTTAGTCCCGCAAGCGCCGGGGCACTGAAGGAGGTAGGAGCAGCAGGGGGGAAGGGGGGGGGGGTTACATTTTGCTAGCAAACGCTGCCATTTGAAAGAAAACTTTCCTATGTCTCATATACAGATCATTTCTGGCGGATCTTTGGTGCCAGGATTCCAACAACATGTCGATACCGATCTCCAAAATGACTCAAATCTGGACGTCGATCGTGAAATAACAATTTTGTTTCACGGCTATGTTTCAGAACAAGGTGAACACATGAGATGACTCAAGGAGACAATGCCGTAAGACAGTCAGGCCTGTGTACCCCCGAACATACTTATTAAGAAAACAAAAAAAACGTGGGGAAAAGACAGTCATGTGCATGCCCCGGGCCGCAACCGAGAGCCTCGCGGGCCGCGTGTTTGAGACCCCTGGTTTAAGGGAACTGAGGTTTGTCGTAACTGAAGTTAGCGTGCCCGTGAAGTGACGGTATTAGCTGTCTCGTAGCGGCACTCGCATGTCCAGGTTCGTGGGCCCTGGTTTATTCTCTGGGCTAACTGTGCTTCGCGCGCTGCCGAAGTAGATCTCGGAGGCCACTTAGAAAGAAGCGCGAGGTTCAGATCTGCTCCTACAGGTGCCGCAACGCTCCCAGCTGCTCACAAGAATGGCGATCGCTGTTTAAGTGAGTTCATCCAATTGATTTACGTTAATTAACGCGATTGTTAGTTGACCTCATCTTATGTAAACTTATGCTCCGGTATCACACGTATCCAATACAACTCTTAACTTGAACCAGCATCGACCATCTCGTTCAAGTCTTGTTTTTGAAACAAATTTTCTGAATATTCGGCAGACTGGAAGTGCTCAAGCGAAAGTGCGTGAAAGAGAAACACCAGTGTCACTCGTTGCTCTCGCCACTGAAAAACCTGGCTAGTGAAAAGTAATGCGAAGTTATTACGGCGAAAGAGCCTGAGAGTAAAATTGTGGTTTCTGCCCGTAATCTTCTATACATGGTAAAGAAAAGCAAGCTAGACTCAGTTCAGCCTGCCTGATATTTTAATAATTTTTTTGCATCATACAGTTGTCAGTAAGATCTAAAGAAACGTGTACTTCAAGTATAGGGTCAAACTTAAAACAAATAGCTCAAGCCCCAGCGGGTTAGCTGCTTGGCTGATGTAAGAAAAACTAAAGCTTCGCCCGGAATTTTCAAGTCTGATAATTACAGGCATGAATAACGTTATGCAGAGGTAAAAATGGTAATGTATGCAAACCAAACCAAGTAAGTAATAACTATAACACAACCAGCTTCCATTTACAAGAGTTAACCATTTCAGAAATGGCAAAAAAAATGTAAAACGTTTCAAAGGAGGCCCAGAGATGGGTTTCTCTCGGCAAGGCGTGCCCGTCAAAGCGTGGCCACCAACGCAGCGCTCTCTAAATGCTCGCCGCGCACAGTTTCAACGAAGAGGGCTCGCTTGGGACCGAGGGCTCCCCTTAATTTGCTATCTCGAGACCCTCGCGCGCAGCGCTCACCGCGGCTTCTCATCAACATTAAAACGCCTCTTTCTTTAATTAAGTCTCGGCCATTTTCCCCACCACCGCCCGAACAGCGATCCGCCCCAGTCGTCGGCAAATTGCCGTGCGGACAAGACGCGAGATTTCGTCGAGAACATACAAAAGAAGACGGCGGATAGCTTCGCCCTCAACCGCTGTACGCTCGCCCTTTCGCCCCTATAAATTTCATGCTTCGGGGTAAAACGCTACTACGTACAGAGACCGAAGAACAAGAGAGAGATAACAGTGGTGCGGAAAGGTTAACTCGAGCTTGTTCCAGCTGGCTGCGCCGCAAGAATTGAAGGGAATAGCGGAACATGAAGCAAAAGAAACACCGTAAGGTGGGCTTTCCCTCGTATGTTTGCAGACTGGTGGGGAAGCGCTTCCCACCGTCGCAGTCTATTGCGCAGGTCCGGTGACTTCAATAGTAACAGTAGGGCAGAAGGAAAAGTGAGCATGAACAGTGAAACTACGAAGCGCGTTGAACGAAAAAAATTATTTCCATGTCTCCTGTCATGAGTTTCTTCGAAAGTGCTGTTACCGCTGTTGAATTTGCTATGTGAATAATAGGGCGTGCCACTCACCGCGATAAAGTGGTTATACATAAAGTACGCCTGGTGCTGTCAACGTCATCGCCTAAGTCATCGGTGGAACCTGTCGTGACAAGTTCGTACGTTCGCGCCGGTATAAATAGTACGCACTCAAGATAAACGACTGCGGTTAAATAGAGGGCGCTTACGTATACAGCTTCCGGGCCAACTACGCGCGAACGTGTTCTCTTCTGTTGCGTTATAAATGGGATGCTGGCGCAGAGGTACACGTATTCGCGGGATGGATCAGCTGCTCCGCTTCTCTCTGTTCTACAGACACGATTGCCGTGGGACTGCTGCCATGGTAAGGCGATGTATGCAAGTATAGTAAGTATAGTAATCGTGCTCGGACCTTGTGGATTGATATTTCGATTTGCAATGCGTTGCACGAATGTATCGCGTTTGGCAGTATGGTCGAAACATATGAAGCAGGCACGCGAAGAGCCTCTCCGAGAGCACACCAGAACCCCGTTCACGTTAGAGCAAAAGGAAATATATTGACCTTTTTTCTCCCCTCTTCACTGAGTATTGCCTGCATGTAAGTAAACATGACGCACTGTGCTACCAAGTGTACTATATGCGGCAGCTTGGCGCCGTTTCTGCGATCATTTGCCCTCGGCGTGGCCCTTTGAGCATTCGTGATGCAAACGACATCACCGATGACGTACTTCCAAAGCAATGACTCTTTCCTGTTGTTCCAGGGCGGCCCCAGGCGGCTTCCGATACCTGCTCCCAAAAATAATATAACGCAAAGAAAAGGTTCCATCAGGTCATTGCGCCATTACGGTGCAAGAGAAATCCTTCGAGGTGGTCAATGAATCGATAAAGGCAATCTACATCGGTGGAGACCGCTCACATCCGGGCCCTTTAGATGGACTGCTCGTTACAATATCACTGTGTATCAAGTCAAAAAGGGAAAAGAAAACGGAACAACTCCGCAGCAAGAAAGCGGGCCGCATGGTTCGAAGGATATCGACTTGCATTCATCTCGAAGTGGCCACGGTGGCGTATAATGAACGCCGTTAGGTCATGCATGTGTGTGAAACGCACACACTACTGGGGCTTGATACAATCTACTATGATAGACATTTCCTGTCCCTTTTTTAGTATTTAACGTAATGTACCAAGTGCCAAGCAAGTTATTGAAGCCAATCTATACATGAAGCCAGAGACAGGGAAAGTGAGTGGGATGATTTACTTAAACGAATGTTATGGTTGATATATTCACCGAAGTTCCTTAACTTGCTTTAGTTCCTGATGAAGAACTAGCATATATCATCTAATGAAAACGAACCCCCCCTCCTCCCCATCCCCACACGCATATAGATAGATAGATAGATAGATAGATAGATAGATAGATAGATAGATAGATAGATAGATAGATAGATAGATAGATAGATAGATAGATAGATAGATAGATAGATAGATAGATAGATAGATAGATAGATAGATAGATAGATAGATAGATAGATAGATAGATAGATAGATAGATAGATAGATAGATAGATAGATAGATAGATAGATAAGAAAATAGGGAGGGTGGGAGGGACAATCGTATTTGAGGAAAGACAAACTAAAACACCACTTAGAAAATTTAAAATTTCCACGGATCAAATACATACCGCCCCTCGTGTTGTTGCAATCAGACAGCCACATTAAAAATTTGGCAATACCAAATACAAGCTGACGGAACGGTGCTAACCGGTAGCTGTTTGATCGACCATCGACCATCATGCCTTTTGTTTTGTGTGTGCATGTTTGTCTGTGTTATTATGAAGGTGAATCTACAACGCCCCGACGCACGAATGCGTGATGACATTGATGTTATCGCCAGTTTGCAGTTCCTGCGAGGATGAACCAGAGCTTTTACAACTGTTCCGTTACTTCTTCACGGTGATGTTCCATACCAGCACTTGATTACTGCTCGCCTCCGTCACAACGATGCTGCTTCAAATGTAATGGACCTAGGAAGCAAGAGATTCAACGTTGCAGCTGTATACTGAACATCCACGTCTTCATGTAGACATGGAATATATAGAAAGGGTAATGATGAATGCTTCACGTGTAGAGTTGCTTAGTTTATGTAGGCCTCACGCAGGGGCGTTTGGCAACGCGACGATGAATGTTCTACAGACTACTGCTGTGGCTGAGTAGGAGAGCGGGAGCAGAAATTAAGATAAAGTAATTACAACAGTGACGAAAACAAATATATAATAACAATAATAATTTATTGTGGCTTTATGTCCCAAAGCAACGATACGAATATGAGAGACGCCGTAGTGGGGCGCTGCGGAAATTTCGACCACCTGGGGTTCTCTAACGGGAACCTAAATCTAAGTGCACGGGTGTTCTTTGCATTTCGCCTCAATCGAAATGCAGCCGCCGTGGCTTGGAAGTGGATCCCGCGCCCTCGAGCAATGGCGAACACCGCGACAGATATATTTAACACGACGAAATGCGTCGAGTAACATCGGAGATAGAGAGATTGAAGGGCAAACGATCCACAGCTAAGTGGCAATAACTCTTGCATCAATGAGGGATGCGGGAGAGGCTGGAAGGGAAAGAAAACAAACCTTCCCGTGATGGACAACAAAAGGAAGAACGAAGGACTGTGAAGCTAACGGAGAGATAAAGGGAGGAAGTAGAAAGAATGAGATGGCGCGACAGCGTCCCGGTTAATCCGGATCGCTGGGCGCGGAACACGCGCGGAATGGCGGCGCGGGTCGTCAGAAAGCGAGGCTCATGTTAGAGGAGGTGGCGACGAGAAATAGCCGCCCGGTGTCGCCAGGTCTCGTGTCGGGGAAATGCGCGATCCGAGAAACGTTGTGCGGACGAGATCAGCACGTAAGCGAGCGCGGTCACCAGAAAGCCGATGATATCAAAGAAGAGACAAAAACCGAAGGAAAAAAAAACAATAAGAGAATCTCAGGGAAGGAAAAAAATAAGGGAGAAGGGAAAAAGTACAAAATAATGAAGAAAAGAAATGGAAAAGACGGGAATAAAGAGAAAATGAAGTGAATAAGAAAGGAATTGGTCGGAGGATGGAGTGAGAGGTGGAATATGGGTAGAAAGGAAGCAAGGACAAAACAAAAATGAACTACAATGTGAATGAAAATAAATAAAAAAAATATACAGTGAAAAAAAAGTGACGAAGTAAGCAGAAAATATAAAGTGAAAGAAAAGAAATATGGAAAAAAAGGGACAAAGGAAGAAGTGATGGAAGTCTGCAGGAAAACAAAGACAGAAGGTCCGAAAACAAAAGGATGAAAGAAGAAAAGAATTAAGGCAGGCAGTAAAAGGAAGTGATGGAGGACGTGTTAAAGGGCATAGTAACGAGGAAGGAATTCAGAGGGAAGTTAATAAGGAGGTTCAGAAGAAAAGAGGAATGAAGGAAAGCAAGAATGAAATATAGGAGAACCAAAGAAAGAAAGAAGGGAAAAAAAGCGAGGGACTAGAAGAGCTAGGCGCAGTGCAGAAGTGGGAACAAAAGAAGTAATGATAATAAACGAGACGTAAAGTGAGAACAGCGGAGAGATTCCCAGCAATCTCGCGCTATTTCTGGGGTGTATATGTCGTGGTTGCGGTATGGGTCTCTGTCATATCTTTCGTCCAGGCTGCGGCTGCGATACATCGTGCTTAACAAGGGATCTCTTTGTCAGCGAAGCACCAGACCGCTGAGAGTGTGCGAGACAGGTCAGAACAGCCTGCTGAAAAGGAAGCCAGCACGGCTCCATCAAGCCGAGTGCACGAAGGGCGAGGTTAATTAATATTCGCCCGAGAAGTATGTGATGGCCGTTACGGAGGAAGTGAGACAAAGGATGGACGTGGTCGAGTAGAGAGACAAAGAGCCGCTGGAATTTTACCACGCAGTGACAACAGTCTAGACTACAACTCAACACTCCATCCCACCACCACCCCAATACTGCGCTGTAATGTGGCTAACATTAGTTGACGTTCACGTGGTGGCCAGAACGGTCACGTAAACCTGTTAGGAACCCTTGTGATAAGACAAGTCGGCCCGCGCCGTTCCGTACGACAGACAGCGCGCAAACGCAAATAACTGTGCGTTGTTTCACATTACTTGAATCATTCGCTAAAAAAAAAAAAAAAAAAGACCGATATTGTTCTACTTTCTGAACATGGGTGGAGCAGCGGAGCTGACGGGACAAGACCTCCTCTGGAAGTCATCTGGGCGATGCGTAAGGGCAGTGTTCTATTCTAATGTACGGTCTTTCCTAGAAAGTTGTTTTGGGGCGGCACCAGCGTTGTGTCTTCTTTCTACAGCACTCGTCAGCATCTTGAGCGGCCCCTTAAAGAGTACTACACGAAACGAATGCTTGCCATCAAACCTTCGCAGACAATTTTCCTGTTGTGTGCAATGCCCTCATGTCCCGCAGAGGAATTTTATACCACCTACAGTATATACTACATCGCTGTATAACAGAGCGCTGCAGGCCACGACAGGCGCGCTGCCGAAGTGGCCAATGGCGAGACGGCAACCCCGGTTGTTCTTGGTCGATACACCATCGGTCTACGCACACAGCGATCCACTGGAAACCAGCGTATGACAGCTTTGCTGTAAAACCGTATAAGATCTTCGTTTTGTCAACTAGCCCATGCGAAGTGATTCTCGCAGACTGCAGTACACTGCAAGCGCATAAACGAATGCTTCGTGGAAAAAGTGATCTCGTTAGTGGGCACGTTATTTCTCCCTGCCGTATTGTCACATCAAATGTGAACGATTTGCCGTTAGTGATACGCCTTATTTACACATATTTTGATGTATGCATATTTATTGCGGCGGGAGGGACAGTGCCTTTTACCTTCAGCATAAAGTTAGAAGCTTATCCATGAACTAAATCTGACGGATCTCACCTTGCTAATGGTAGTAGAAAGTAGAAAGACCGAAGGCAGAGTTTTCCAGAGTTGTTGCGGCTAACCAGCATTCCATCTCCTGGAGGTTCTCGCCCGCAACCATACCGCTATACCCAGAGTGGTGCCTGCAAAGACCCCCTGTGCACCTTGAGGTGCCGGGGATATACAAAAAAGCTAGCCTGTCATCTGCAGCCCTCAAGCAGATCTCATTGGACCTTCTGCATATATCATATGCTAACCGAATTCATATTTACACAGACGGTTCGGTCTCGGGAAGTTCGATGGGCGCCTTTGTTGTTCCATCTCGATCAATCACCGTCAAGTTCAAGACTTACACGTCACGACATCTACGGGCTCCGAACTTGCCGCCCTTCTAGCCGCAATGAAATTTGTTATGCAAGAATCCCGCGGGAAGTGGGCCATATTCTGCGACTCCAAGGCGGCCCTTCAATGTGTGCGAAGTCTACGACGTGGAAACTACCATCAGTTGGTGTCCCAAATCAATGAAATTAGTCATCGCGCCACTATTCAAGGACACGACATAGTCTTTCAATGGCTGCCGGGTCACTGTGGGATCAGTGGTAACCACCTCGCCGACAACGCTGCCCGATGTGCCCACGAAGGAGCGTCGACACTGCTCATACCCCTGTCAAGAGTCGACGCTGCAAGAGAACTTCGTCACATCGCGCATAATGCCACGCTTACGCATTGGAATTCTCCACTGAACTCCACTCGTCGCCCACAAAACCTCGAATCGCTACTCCAATTACACCTACCATCAAAGACTTCGCGACGTGACGATACAATGCTATGTCGGTTGTGGGTCGGCGTAGCATTTACAAACTCATTCAGCCATCGCATAGGTATGGCTGACTCATCCAAGTGTGATAACTGCAACTGTGAAGAAACACTTGACCACGTCTTGTGCCACTGTCCCGACTTTGAGCAAGACCGCCGGACTCTCCAGTGTGCCTTGAGAAGACTGGATGATCGTCCCTTTACTCTGGAAAAGATCTTGGGTGCATGGTCTACAAGTTCATCAGCCCAGAAAGCCACACGAGCCCTTCTACAATTCTTGAAGGCAACATCGCTGAGCGACCGCCTGTGAAACCCTGCACTGTGTGTGTCGTGTGCAATGTGCATCTACTTCTCTCTTTCTCTCTCTCTTTCCCTTTTACTCCCTTACTCCCCTCTCCCCACGTGTAGGGTAGCAAACTGGACGTAGTCTAGTTAACCTCCCTACCTTTCCTCTACTCATTCTCTCTCTCTCTCTCCCCCCCCAAAAAAAGCTATCTTTTGCTGTGATTCTAAACCTGGATTTCAAGACGAAATTTAATCAGAGTTTACAATGTAGGCACCACATCTTGAGTGTTATGGCCCGTTTTTTTAAAGTTACTGCGTTTATCGTAGCACATTGACTCATCTTGGGGCCCCTATCCGGTAATGTTTGCGACAGACCATAAAATGTTTCTAATTTTCATCAAAAGTGAACGCAGTTTTTGTTTATTAACGACTATTGAGCTTTTTTTTATTTTAATCATATTCCTTGACTCTGATGAATGCTGCTCGAAAGTAAATTAAAAAAAAATGGGAAACTTGATTCCGGCCTTAACGTGGGATAACCACAGTGAGCCTCAATGATCTTTTTTTTTTTTCAAAAAAAAAAAAACTTGCACGGCACCGATTGCGCCTTTTTATTTCGCAATTCTCGCGTGACCTTACAACATTTCGTGCCGACCGGACACTGATTGAAACGCGCACAACTTCTGCGAACGGCATGAATAGAGAATTAGAAAAACAAAAAAAGAAAGAAAAAATTCCTCACGTAGAAGAAACCGATTTCTAAAAAATAACTTGTGCATGACGTCAAAAGAGCGAGATAGGAGGAATCAGACTAGAAGTTAAAGAGCTGAAGAAACATGGGCAGGCTAAGATCGATGGCGACCAACTTTTGAACGGGTCGTCACTCACCTTCGAATCGCGTAAACAAGTTGTGCCTTACATCAAGGGAAACGCCTCGATGCCTAAGCATTTCTTCGGGAAAGGCTACGCCGGCGCTGAGAAAAACCAACCGAATGCCTCACGTTGAACGTAAAAGAGCCTTTCTGGGAAAAGCGATAGAAAGTTCGAGGTCAGATGACCATTAGTGACAGGGCTGCGGAATTCACGTGAGCATGAGTGGAGGTGGATAGAACGCAAGAAAAGTAAAGTTACAGGTTTAAGGATAGATAGATAGATAGATAGATAGATAGATAGATAGATAGATAGATAGATAGATAGATAGATAGATAGATAGATAGATAGATAGATAGATAGATAGATAGATAGATAGAAAGAAAGAAAGAAAGAAAGAAAGAAAGAAAGAAAGAAAGAAAGAAAGAAAGAAAGAAAGAAAGAAAGAAAGAAAGAAAGAAAGAAAGAAAGAAAGAAAGAAAGAAAGAAAGAAAGAAAGAAAGAAAGAAAGAAAGAAAGAAAGAAAGACAATCGGGAAATAAGAGAGGCGGCTGTCGTTCAATCATTCTCTTGAAAAATCAATTTGAAGCAGCGACAGATAGGAAACGAAAAAGGCAACTGCTTTTGAAGGAAAGCAAAACAAGCAAAATAAAAACGAGCGAAATAAAGTAAGACTTAAGAGAGAGTTCCGGAGATTACAACAGTATCCCCTTATAGGAGTTGAAAACATCTTTGGCCTCACTTTTTTACGGTTTGTCTCCCATCTGTTCGTCGCACACAGGTCTGATAGCGCGGGCCGCGAGGCATCGACCCCGAAACAACAGGTGTCGCCTTTCGTTGTGCGGCGACGAGACGGACAAGGTGACGCTTCGCCGCCGTTCACTCTTCCAGACTCTCGCTCTCAGACTCCCAGAAGAGCTTGCGGTGTTTCACGCTTTCCGCCCCGGCGTCGCACGCGCTATAAGAGCCAGACGCGTCAACAAACGTAGGGAACAAACAAGCAAACGAAACACGACGAAAGTGCCGAGAACTCGGGGACGAAAACCTGCGGACCCGAGAAGTTAAGAGGGCGGTGTGGGCGAAAGGAGACGCCCACTCCATCATGCCACCACCACCGAAAGTTTACGAGCCGCTTCAATCTCGTCCCGCCAAGCGGCTCTCCCGCTGAGCCCGCCGATATGCGACCTTCTGTGCTTATTCACTTCGTTGCTGAAACCGGATGCAAGTGCAGCAGGTGCCTCGACTTCCGGCGCAGATCAGTGAAAGGCTTGAAGGCTTGGCGACAGTGCGTTCCGAGAGTACATCGTCTATCTTCCCTTCAGTGTTGAAGCTTCCGATATAGTGGAGGTTGCTTGGCGATGCTTCAGAATCAGCAAATAAATGAAATTCCGAAGCCGCAAAGTTGCGCCCTCACAATATTATACTCAAGAAACCTCGTTAAATAGGTTGCGTGGGCAGCAGGCTGGCTCGAAGGTAGCGAAGAGAGATTTTTTTAACACGAAAGTGTTTTATGCCGGGGTCCACCAAGACTTCACTGGCGTATTTCCGTCACGGATGTGACGTCGTAAAAAGCACAGTAACAGATGACAAAAAAAAAAACTAGAAGAAACAGTCCGTCACCAGGAATCTAACCCATAACCACACGCTCCGCGGCACCCGGCGATAAAAGATTACGCCAGAAAACGTACGTTCTTCAGCCTGATAAAGGCGAGCTATTTATATATACTATTTACCGTTGGCGGTACTCAGAGCTTGGTGCTGCTTCATCGTGTTATCGTTTTCACTAGCGAGATGGCGTGTAGGGGGGCGAAGGGCACGCTTTAAAGGTCGTAGCCCCGCTCGTTGCGATGCGCGCGCGCCTCCTACCTATACCGAAGCAATGTATGAGATTGGGCTAGGTGGTAATCCATCTTTACCCCTCGAAGTTACCCTACGTAGTAATATGTCTAATATATTAGACAACAGATTAGGCATATTGCTACATAGCAATATGTCGATTAGACAGGCGCTGTTCGTCGCCTTTAATGCGTTAAATTTCAATCAAGAAAAAATTTATTTTGTTTACTCCTACTAGTTTTAAAGGTGCTAGGAAACAAAAGGTCGCATGTATTTAGGCGTCAATTTTGCTTGCTTTCTGGCAGTGTGCCTTTTTTTTTTTTTTTTTTGCGAATACAGTGCAGCGATTTTCATACGCGCCGTACTATGGATATTACTGTTTTTCGCGTGTTTAAACAATGCGTATCCAAACGGCGTAACATCCTTTTGTTCCACGCTTTTGTGTATACTGCAACAATAACAGCAACAACGATGACGATAGAAGTAGCACCTCGCAGTTTTATCTGAGCCCCACCTGACTCGTGAATGTGCCACAATGATGAAACGAAACAGCTTGGATTTATCGGGCTACTTTTCACAAAAAGCCACAAAGCGAGGAAAGGCCGTTGCCATGGTTAGGTGCCAGGCCATTTCTGAGAAACAGTGCAGCAAAGCAAACTATGCTTACGCATGGGAACCCAGCCAAAACACCAATCAAAAACCGTGTTTCTTTAAGCGCGACAAATTCTACAAGTGGTTCAAACCTTCGCATTCCCATTGAATTAAAAAAAAGATATAAACTTGAAACTGCATTGCAGTGTAAGCAAGCCGGTTGTGGGACTCGTAGATGAAACGAAAGCGCGAATCCATCTGCTTGAATATTATTAAATGGTTTTAATACTTTACCACCATTTCGGAAGTGTTTCTTTGTTCAACTGTGCATATATAAGTACTGTAGGCGTATTCCGCACGTAACAATAACCAAGAAAACGCATTGCTGCCTTAAAACGACTGTTTTGATATTACTATTCTATCGTTCAACTTAGCGTCCATTATCGGAAAACCCACGCTTCCACTTTGCAGAGTATATAAAAAAGATGCCAAAGTGTGCCCTCGAGGCATCTAGCGTTGTTATAAACATTGAGATACGCAGCACCGCTTTCAAATATTGAGCCGACAAGGAGAACGGTAAAAAATGCAAGACAGATCGAAATACGCCGAGACATGAAATAGCCTTGACAACCACAAGAAGAAAAGGAACTGCCTGCACCGAGCACACAATACTAGAGGCCACTTCCCGTCCATATAGCAACAGTCGCAAAGAAACTTTGACTAGATATAAATAAATAAGACATAGCATTAAGAAGAGAAAAAAAGAATTCATTTGAAGGAATACAGTTGAACAGTAGTATAAAGAACCAAATATAAATAAATAAGACATAGCATTAAGGGTTTTTTTTTAAAAAAAGGAAGCCCATTTGAAGGAACAGAGTTTTGAAGTAGTACAAAGAAAAATGAAAAACGTTAGGCATTGTTAAAGAAGGCGAGCACATTGATGGAAGTATAATGCGAAGCCTCACGTTGGCCGAGATTACGCGTAAAGTTTTTCGGCACGACAGCTGACTTGAAAACAGGTAACGCCAAGAACTCGAAAATGCACATTGTGGTTGGATCAGTTGTTTCTTATGCATGGCTACGTGAAAACCGTTACGCGGACAATGACAAACTATACAAAATGTTAGAAAGTACGGGGCCGCTTTTTGAAAAGCGTTTTACGTTAGGATATAGGAACGTTCACAGGAAAAAAAGAAGTGCTATTCGGGCACCTCAGGATTATTTTCAGTAAGGTTATGCATCCATCCATCCAACAGCCAATCTAGATGCCGGACGTATTACAAGCGAATTCAACAGGTGGGGCGAAATGCACTTACCAACAAACGGCTTCGTGTGTTTGGTTCCAGCTGCTTTGCTCACAAGATCGAGCATTTAACCCATCGTTCCACGTCTGTTCACACTGACTTGAAGTATTAATATTTTAACTTGCAACGCTTGACATCCTTAAGTGTCTGCGCATGCATGAATATAATCATTAATGTTGAGCTCTTCGAGCACGTACCTGAAGTGTATTCACTTCAGGTGCTGCAAGTTGTACTTCGCTGTCAGAAAGCCGGGTTTGCTTCATGATTAAAGGTGATGGAGGTCCGGGGCATCGTTTTATATAAAAGATAAAATAGAAATTGCAGCGCCCCGACAAAATAAGAACTACCATGGAAACATGATTAAAAAAAACAACAACTAGCGCAGCTTGCACGAAGTCGCGCAAGGCTGGGTCACCGCAGAGCTGGTGGGCTCCTAACTGGTCCTGTTTTGGCTAGGCTTTTACCCGCTCACCTCTTTATTTCCCACTCCTTGCTATAATATATTGCACATGGCTATGCTTGCTCTCGCAAAAAAAAAAAAAAAAAATGTCTTGGCGAGGGCAAATCTTTATTTCTGTTTAGTTCGCTTTCTATCTCTTTTTCTCTCGCTATTTCTCTCTTCCTCTCTGCACTCGTTATCTCGTCAGTCAGAGAGAGAGAGACGCAAAGGAAAGGCAGGGAGGTTAACCAGGTTGTACCCGGTTTGCTACCCGACGCGGGGGGGAGGGGGGAAGGGGAGAAAAAAGAAGAGAGAAAGAAAAAAAGAGGGAGAGAACAAGTCATACACGCACACACATATCGGCGTTCACAGCGCAAACACAGGCCTCCCCTAGCCGGAGAAATGGGCACACGTGATCTGGGAGTGGTGCAGAAGACGACCATGAAGAAGAAAGCCCGTGCCGGTTCATGATGACGATAACTTTTTACCTGCGACACACGGCTAACCTCCAATAAAACAGCTCTGCTGTAAATAAAACATGGCCGATCCCTCGCTCATAGGAAACGGTATGACACGAAAGGGAAACGTGTCTTCACAGAGGAAGTTGCGCGTTTATTGTGCATTAACATATGAGAGATTGTACGCTGTCTATTGGCGTTTGGCAGCTATCATTTGACGTGGATGCACCCACGTGGATGCCTGCAGTGGCACATCTCCATCCCGCCGATTAACGCCCATGATCATGATTTGACCGCTGTGGCAGCTGAAATTATTCATGCTTGCATGGACCCAGCATATTCTGGACAGCGTGCAAAGATCACATCAACAAGCACATAAAAAAATGACAGTTTCGCCACCAGGGAGAAGTAATCAACGCGATAGTCACAAATTGGAATGTCACGCGAAAAATGGTAAGCAGATTCAAACTTGCCCTGCGCTGCCAAAGCACAAAGGGCGCACCAGAAGAACACACACATGACAAGCGCAAACTACCAACTGCCACAGCTCAGCACTTGAAGCGCGCTGCTCAAACACAAAGGAGGACGCACGAAACGAACGCATGAGTATACACAGGACGAACCCGATCTAACAACCGCCGCTGTTGTTACTTCTTTACGTTTGAGCAGCGCGCTCCTTTTGCAAAAGCGGCCGTTGCAGCGAGCGAAGTGACCTTCGTGCGCTCTGTAATGTCAAGGGAAACATTTGTGGGGAAAGCAGAAGACGTAAAAACCACCTCCATCACCCCGCCCTGTAGGGCAAAGTACAGATGGTATATGTAGGAGGCATGCGCTCATCACAACGAGCGGGGCGACGACCTTTAAAGCGCGCCCTTCGCGTCCTACGCGCCATCTCGCTAGTGATAACGAGAACACGCTGAAATGCCACCGAGCTTCGAGAACCGCCTGCGGTAAGTGGTGTATATAAAAGCCCGCCGTTAATATAGGCAGAAGAACGTACGCTTTGTGGCCGAATTACTTGATTTTTTTTCCCAGACAAAGCTGATGTGGAAGTCAGACCTGTTTCAGTTTGATTTTCAGTGTCGATTTTTTTCCCAGACAGAGCTGATGTGGAAGCAGACGTTTCGGTTTGGAATCATCGTGGATTAATTTTTGCCCCTGCATTTATTTCACACGCACCTTGTTGCAGGTACGCAAAAGTTGTTGCGTTGATACCCCATCGAAATACTGCCTCGATAACTTCCTCAACTTCGAGACCATATCCACTAAACTAGCACTTAAGGTTACAAAAAAAAAAAATTCCCCATCTCCCGCTAAAGGGAACCGGATGCGAAGCAGCGGGGAGATAATTAGCTTGAGCGGGAGGAGCGTCGCCGCTCTCATTTCACGGCAGTGGTCCGGGCGCTCATCGCGGCGCTGCACAGGAGAGAGAATGAGGCGCGCGCGCTCCGTCATTTTCATACCGCGGAACTACCGTGGCGCCCCCCAGCGGAGTATGCAGATGTCACACCACCTGTCGTGCGCGCCGCTCTGTAGAGGATTCCTAGATGAAAGGACGGGGGGGGGGGGGGGACCGTAGAAGAGGAGAGAGAGGGGGGAGGGGACGTGCATGCCCTGTGGGGGGTGTGGGACGCGGGAGCCGCTCCGTGGAGTAGAGGATTCTTAGAGGAGAGAGGGGGGAGAGGACGCGCATGCGCTGTGTGGATGTGGGCGCCTCTCCTTAGAGTAAATGATTCCTAGAGTAGAGGAAGGGGGGTGAGCGTAGGAGAGCATAGGGGAGGGGACGCGCATGCGCTGTGGGGGGGGGTGTGGGACGCGGGGGGCCGCTCCGTAGAGTAGAGGATTCCTAGAGGAGAGAAAGGGGGGTGAGCGTGGGAGATAGAGGGGGGAGGGGACGTGCATGCGCTGTGGTGGTGTGGGACGCGGGAAGGAGGGACGGACTAAGCCCCCTCCAAACACATGCAAGCAAGATTAAGGAATGGGGTCAACCTGGGCGACAGACACCACCTGCCTAGCCATTGCTATAAGCAGCCTCTCTGTGCTCTCGGCCTTGGCTCAAGGAATGGGGTCAACCTGGGCGACAAACACCACCTGCCTAGCCATTGCTAAGCAGCCTCTTTGTGCTCTCGGCCATGACTCTGATGACTGTGTTAGGGTTGACGGCCTTCATATTACTAGAGTGTTCTGGTTCGCATAATGGGTGCTTCCCTACTTCATGAAAGTGGCCGGACGCGGGACGGGGGGACGGGGGGACGGGGGGACGGCGGACGGCGGACGGGGGGACGGGGGACGGCGGACGGCGGACGGGGGGACGCGGGACGGACACGGGAGCCCCGAGCATAAGATGCTTCGCATCTAAAAAAAAAAAAAAAAGACGCAGCAGTACGGGGAAGACGCGGAAGGAACTGGCGTTACAGAAGTGTTGTCATTCTTTTTTATAACTTAACCAGACAAAAAAAAAAAAAAAAAAAAAGACGCGTATAAGTGTGAGCACCATTTACGAAGTCTGAATATTCAGTGCTCCCCGTCAGCTTCTGTATAGATAAAGCGTCTGCATCAGTCGCAGCCGTTTATTCTAACTGCTTCACCGACCACCGAGTTCTGTTGCTCCATAAGGAAAGCATCCATTCGCAATACGTATGTTAGAGACACTTTAGCGTCACTAATAGAAGACCAGAAGGGAACGAAGAATGGCGACGAATATGGGTCATTTTACCAATAATTTTTCTAAAATGCGGTACAAGAAGTGAATGCGCGCAATTTAGGTTAGGGAGATGTAGATGGGCGTAGCGAGAAAAGCTGAGGTACGTGCAAAGCGGACGCCAGTTTTGTTTTTCCTTGATTTTGTCTTCCTTCGAAATCATAGACACGTTTCTTGCTTTCTGTATGATTCTAGATTCACATTCCCTGGGCTGGAAACGGTAGGAAGCAAGAAAGCCAGCAACAAAGAGAGTGAAACAGCGCGAAAGTATACGCGACAGAAAGACGGAAAGAAATGAAAAATCATGTGAAAAAAAAAAAGAAAAAGATCTGGAGCCGGAAACGAAGACTGCAAAAAAAAAAAAAAAAAAAAGAAGCCTGAATGTCAATCCAGTAGCTTCGTTAATTATCTTTCAAGCGTACCTTGATTAGGAGAACGCGCACGACCACGCTTCCGACTAAAAAAAAGAAAGAAAAAGAAAATCAAGATTCGTTTGCATGTCCACCCGATAAAGAGCGCTGTTAAGAAAGTTTCTCAGCTTTTTTGACGTGAATTCGTGGCTGAGCTCTCGCTCAGCTAAGCACTGGCGCGCGCTTCGGCGAGTTAAGGCGTCCGAAGGCAATATGCCAACACAAAAGACGGCGCAGCCTCAGCGGGACGGGCAACGAAGAAACCGGAGGCCGTAAAGAAGCAGCACTGATGGAAGTGGGCGAGAAGACAGCGAGGGAGGCATCGTCATGGCGGCCGCCCCACCGCCGAGCAACAGGATGAAGCCAGAGGAGGTGGGGCGATCGGCTGCTCGGAGACGGAGCTCTCTCCGGTCGCCGTTGCCAAGGCAACCGCATCCAGCGTGGGATGGGACGAAGTGAAGTGACCGAGCGCAATATATTCGCCTCGTGTATCACAAAAAAGGAGAAAGCGTAAGGAGGAGAGCATCCCGCTTAAAGTTACTGCCTACTGTTGACGGCGGCGGGCTATTACTAATACTACTATTACTACTACTCCTAATACTACTCCTCCTTCACCTCCTCCTCCTCCTCCTACTACTAATACTACTACAGGTACTACTACTGCTTCCAGTTCTGCCACTACTACTACTACTATTCCTGCTGCTACTGCAACTACTTCTGCAGCTACCTGGTAATAATAACAGTAGTAGGAACAGGAAGAAGAACAAGGGAAAAAAAATTAAGATAAGGGGAAGTAAGGCTCACCCCCCGTTTGAATTCAATTAGTTTTTAGTACGCCAGAAGCGTTTGTAATTGTGTGATATCGCTTTCCCTGAATACAGTATGTTCTCTGCGACAGTTGATCGATGCCTGTTTGAGGTGATGACTTGAAAGCCTCGTTCCGTGAATGGAGAAACTCTCGAGCAGGCCCGTAGCCAGGAGTTTTTATTTTGTTTTATTTTATTTTTTTTATTTATTTTTTTTTGGGGGGGGGGAGGGGGGGGGTCATTTGCTGAAGGCTTGGGAGAACCACCTATTTTCATTAGTTATTTTCGGTAAAACACCCTCCTCCATCAAAACTTCGGGGGGTAGGGGTGGGGCCCCTCGGACACCCCCCCCTGGCTGCGGGCCTGTTCTCGACCGTGAAATTATCTGGTCATTATCCAGCTTTCTTCTCAATGTACGTTTCAGGTGTGCGGTTCATTATGTCTAATATCTTGGGAGTCTTTTCCGATAGAAATCGCTAAGTGGCGGAGCGCTATAGGGCAGGCGTAAAAATAATTCAGAAAGCATACAAAGTTGGGTTAGTTAGTTTTTTTTTTAGTGTATGAAATCATTTGGAGTTCACCTATTCTATAGCTCTTCGTTGTGTTAGGCCGCAGAATGTTGACACGAACCATTTCGGTCCATGAAATGGTGTTCCTGCCCTTCAGGCACATGCCAGAATGGTTTAGATGTCACAGCAATGTTATCGAAATTGTTGCTGCGCGTGTCCCTTAACGAGGCTGAGCTTCGTTTGTAGCCCAACTCCGAACACTGATCTCGTAGGATTCGTTTGTTGCTCGTCATTGATGTTCTTCGGCTATTAGCCGTTCTCACAAACTGCTGGCGCCCTTTATAAACAAGCTGGATTTTCGAACGCTATGCTGGCTGCTGCCGAGCACCGCTATTTGGTTTACACGGAGAGCATGACTTGATGGAATCCTTGAAGGCTATAGAGAGGGCAACCTCCATAGAGGAGGTGTTGTCACGGACATCTTACGAAGTTATAAGCGACGCAGATACGCTTGACGAGCAACTGCTAATCGTGACATATTTTACGCAACCATGTCCCCGCTTGTAGTTTAATATTCGCACAGGTATGGGAAGGCAGGTTTTACTAAAGCCGGCGATCCTAATACCCAGTTGAGATGTCTTGACTGCCTGCTTCGCCACAAATACACATACACATTCTACTTACGGCGCACTTCAAATACAAAATTAGGAGGCCTGACAGCAAAGCCGAAGAAGTGCACAGTGATAAATAGAAGGAAAGAAGTGGAAATTTTAAGGGCTCGTTTTTCTTTGTTAGACAGAATATTAATGAGAACTAACAGACAGTAATGCCAAGGAAAATTATACAAGATGCTATTTGTAGTAAATGTAATGTAAATGTGAAGAAAGAAAAGTGGACGAAAAGATTACTTGCCGCGGGCAGGGACCGAACCTGCGACCTTCGAATAACGCGTCCGTAGAGCATCGGATGCGTTATCCGAAGGTCGCAGGTTCGGTCCCTGCCCGCGGCAAGTTATCTTTTCACCCACTTTTCTTTCTTCACATATACATTGCGTTTACTGCAAGTAACATTCCCCTATACTTTCCTTGGCATTCACTGTCTGCTGGTTCTCATTAATACAGTGAAAAATAGTGTTACTGGTAATTCCATGTAGTATACAGAGCCCGCTGATTCCAGTGCCTTCCGCCCCGGTGGAGCAGTGGTTATGGTGCCACGGCGGTTGCATTTTGATGGAGGCGAGATGATAGAGACCTGTGTACTGTGCGATGTCAGTGCACGTTAAAGAACACCGGATGGTCGATATTTCCGGAGCCCTCCACTACGGCGTCTCTCATAATCAGATTGGCACTTTGGGACCTAAAACGCCAGATATTATTATTATTATTATTATTATTATTATTATTATTATTATTATTATTATTATTATTATTATTATTATTATTATTATTATTATTATTATTATTATTATTATTATTATTATTATTATTCTCCTACCTTGGGTTCTAAACGAGCAGTGTACACCATGACTATCGGCGGCGATGATCGAGGAGGAAAATTGTCGGGATTTAATTCATAAGCTGATACTGCGTTAGAAGTACCAATGAGAACAGACACCCACAAGAGAAATGACAAGTACGCATAGTTATTGCGTGTACGTGTCTGTTCGCGCTGGTACTTCCTTGCTCCATCATGAGCCAACTCACCCAAAAAGAAGTAAGAATACTGCATTGCCAGCTCGCGTTTTCACTTCCAAGTATCTTCCGCAATTAGTTCTTGCCTGCTACCGCAGAAATGCACATACAACAGTGCCAGAGAAAGTAAAAGAGAAATGAATTACTCCGCTTAACTCAGCTAATTATTTTCCCGTTGTTTTGCTTGGATTCGATCTGCTTCTTTCTATAACCGTGACTAAGAAGTCCCCGGAGACCTCCGATCTTATTATTTTTTTTTTTTCGTTTCGTAACCGCCGCATGACACAATGTTTGCGGACGTGCTGTTCGGTAGCTAGCAGACCGCAGTGGACCACTAGCTTGATCGTATTGTGGATTACCGTAACAACAACTATAGAAGAAGCATCGCAAAGCTGACTGCTTGCAGTTCGTGCACGCACTCCCAAAACTGTCACCACTTTCTCCTTCGCAGACCGAGGTGGGCGCGGAGAGGAACGATACCGCGAGGAAGGCAAGCGAGCCGCGGAAAGGGGGGCGGCCAAATGGAGCCGTCAACCGAGGCGAGCCTGGATGGCTGCCGCTGTATAGCCGCACACTTGCCGGCCACCGGGCCCTCTCGAAGAGACGAGAGAGCTGTGCAGCCACGCTTTTATTTACGCGAGAAGGCGGCCGCGACACGGACGATGACGCCGCTCACTGCAGCCCTCCTTTTTTCTCTCTCTCGAATGCGATCGATATCGGCGTTGAGACGGCGGCACTACCACAAACACCCGCAAGCAGGCTCGGCGGGCACGGACCCGGTCGCTCTCGTTGCTGAGTGAGAGGCCGGTGACACAAAAGGAGGCGAGCGCGACTCTGGAGAAGTACAATATGGAGCGTACTTACTGTGACGCCCCTCTCCTCCGAATCTGACGCTGCTGTAGCAGCCACTACGTCATCAAGGAGCACATCGTAAGGGTTGGATTCAGCCTCACGATCTAAGTATAGGAACATTCGCCCGTTCGCTACGATGATTCGCGATGCGTGGGCGCTTCCTCACAGGGCACCCTTTTCTCGCTCGCACCGTCACGCCTGCGTGGGCCGTATAAAACTACGGTTCTGTTCAGATGCCTCGGCGGCGTTCTAGCGCTGCCGCAAACAAGCGACGCCTGATGGGCAAAACCGAGGCGATAAGCGGGAGTGACTTTTGCGGAGTCAATGGGTGCTGTTGAGTGGGCCGGACGCGAAGCACGTATGCGGAACGAGCTATATCTTTGATGCCCGTCCGACTTCGGTGATTGGAACGGTAGACGCGAAGATGCACCACGCGTCGATTCCTGCGGCCATTACTTTTGTATACGTTTCGTTGAGAGTGCGATAGGTGTGAACGCAGAGTGTACTACATAGATGGCCATGAGATCGCTGACCATGTTCAAGCTTTTTACGTGTATGCTCGATGGTGAATAGAATGTTCTTGGATGCGCTATAATACAAGTATCTGTATGTCCATTGAGGGATCCGGCTATGATCTCCCTTCCACTCCGTAAAAACCACGCAACTGTGCGCTCAAGATATGAAAATTCCTAACAGCTACGCTAAACGACGCAAATGGAAGGAGCCTGCGGCGGTTATCACATCGGTTTTACGGATACAATGACTCGACGATGCCAAAATTGGGCTCCATTGTGCACGGAGAAGGCCGAGCAAGCTGGGAACTAATTCGTCTTTTTTTTTCTCTCTCTCTCTCTAAAGGCTTTCTTGCCCAAATATATACGGAGAGTGTTTGCCTCAAGATTTCGCTTGACTAATGCGATAACTGTACACGAGAAAAGGTGAGATCTCCTCCAACGATCACAGAATCGTGAAGCCCCAGAAATAGCTCGTCCAAATTAAACAGCGCTGTGAGGACTGCGCATGGAGGACGTAATTACGGTTTGTATTCTTCGCATGCGTAGTGCAGGAGACGGCGCTGTTGTAAAGGAGAGAGAGGATGGTAATCACTTGAGCGGGCAGAAGAATCTGGTTGATCCAATAAATAGGCAATGTCCTCCATGGTTTTCGACGGCTTTCGCGTCTGTCCCATCCGATACATCTTATGCGGAAATCCGATAAATGTATACGTACCGTCACGGTCCGCTGACGACGGAGGACACTACGCTGGTTGAAATCGACGCCTGACATAGAACATCCGTTGGTGAACCCGACAGAGAAGTACAAGCTTTCCCGCCTGCCTTGAAGCCGGGCACATCATGACGGAGTCGGTGGTTCTTCTGAGTCTTGCGGCACCCGCCTCTTCAGAACTGCTACGTGCCGAGAACGCTTTCACGAATCAGTGGATCGTTCTCAAACGACATGGCAGGGGAAACGCAAGTTCGCATCAATGGGGACTACAACCGAGCCGAAAAGGGTTTCAAAGAAGTTTTCGAATTCGAGAAGCCGCAGAAGCATACTCTCGCCTTAATTCGACTTGTACACAGACCGTACGTCCCAGCCCCATTGTAATTAATACCAAAGATATAAAGCTGCCGTTTCGACTTCATCGCCGAAACACGTGGATGCGACGAAGCAGCTCTCAACTTAGGACTTATGATTGACAGTGGCCACCGAAGGAATATCGAAACAGGCTTCTTCAGAGCGACCTTGACGTATAACTATACCGCAGTGAGGAGGACCTGCCTCTCGCGTGAGCAACATCGGCCGTTTACTCCGCTGCTGCAGAGATGTCGCAATACCAGGAAAGGGCAACTGCAGTTAATCGACACTCTTCAAGTCTACTGCAATGTCAAGAGACCTAGATCAGAGAACGCCACGTAGAGCACTAGACGATTAGCCATGTCGCGGTGCAGCTTGCACGACAGACACCAGCATACAAGAATACGTGAAATACCAACCATTAAAAACAGAACGTCTGAGGGAGCCGCAGTATTGTGTATGCAGCAGCAAGGAACCTTTCTGAAAGAGCTCGAGGTTTCGGTGCCAGTCTTCTTGGCATTTACGAAAGGGTACATAAAACGCACTGAAAATAGGGAATCTGCAAATTACCAAGCAGCGCTGTTACAACTCAGCAGTCACTTCGCGTGCAGCTGCTCGATCTCCGCACGAAGACAGCGTAGAAAACTCCATCCCATTCTCAAGAACGAATGTAGCAACGAAAATTCGCACGGTCGAAGCAAGGAGCTCCAGAACACTTCGGAGCGCCCTGGCTACGCGCGTCACATTCGGCTGGCTGCAATCTAGCGCCTTAAATACGTTCGGCTTGTTCTTTCAGGGCACCACGCTCCAACTCGGAGCGCTCTGAGACGCTCACCTCGGACCTCGCAGCCCAACTGACATCTGATCACGTGACTCCTGCAGCGCGACGTCAGCCGCGGCTGCATGTGCAGTGGTTCCTCGGCGCCTGCGCTCCCGGCTTGTTTGCAGCAGAAGACGCGGAAACGTGTATCCAATGATGACATGGCGTGGCTTTGTGCTTTATTAGGAAACGAAGGGCGCGAAGATTTTCAGGGCACGATCATCGCCAAGTTTTGTTTTACTATCATTATGAGTGATTATATAAAAATTAATGACAACCAAACAGACAGACAATGGAGCTAGATAGCCGCCTCTTGATAGGGAGATCGCAACGACCTACTTGAAGAGCATTTGAGGAGAGACTTTTGTTAGGAAGGAAAGCCTTCCCTGATAAGTCGGTCACTCGCTCGAGGAAAGAACAGCAGACAAAAGCGAAAAGAGAGAACGGGAATTTAATTGTAAGCGGAGATACAAAGAAAACAAAAAAAACTTGCAAAACAGCAGAGCAGTCTTGAACTATTCAACATCCTTTGAAAGTGGGATTACTTTTTTTCGATGGTAATAATTATCGCGTGAGCTTTTCCTATCCCTTAGTTAGCTCGTTTGTATTGTCACCCGACTTCTGAAAGCAGCTGGAGTAATTTTGAAAGTGATTTTTTGGAAGTTGTTCATTACTTGGCGCCAAAGAATTAAGACGAACCACTGAGACATAATGGACGCTAATGAAGCAAGTAATCCCTGCCACAATCGAAGCTCCTCGATTCCTTTCTCAAAGAAACCGAAGGAACGTTTTCATAAGCGCCAGTGCGGCCTCCTTTATTTCAGTGAATGCCTCTTGAAGCACAGAGATCGACTTGTTCGGGAAAAACAGAGGCAGCTATAGCTGTGTCAAAACGAACAAAGCCTGAGCTGATTTATGCTCCTTTCCTTGTGTTCTGGTTCATCCTTTAACAATGATACGCTCTAGACCCCCCGCGCGTACAATCGCCTCGTGCGAAACGCGCTTTGAGACGCTTTCTGACGAGCACTTAGCGATCCTCACGCTAATCACAACTAGACGCTTTAAAGTAAGAAAGATCCGCTCAGACTTCATTTCATTGTTATTTGAGACATAAAAAATATCAAAGCTAGAGTGAGGGCAAAGAATTCTGACAATATCATCCCTATCAACTAAACCGTGCTTTCATATTTCGGCATAGAATAATTGTGAATTTTTTAGGAAGTCAGTTGTCAGGACGACAATCGCTAATCTGTCTTCAGATTTAATCTATTGGGCCCTAAGGCACTTTCAAGTGGTCCGTAACTATTTTTCAGCTGAACGTTCACAGTATTTGAAAATGAAGAGGTCATTGATTGATTGATTGATTGATTGATTGATTGATTGATTGATTGATTGATTGATTGATTGATTGATTGATTGATTGATTGATTGATTGATTGATTGATTGATTGAGTGACTGACTGGCTGACTGAGTGACTTATTGATTGACTGATTGATTGATCAGTTGATTGACTCGTATTAGTCTTTCTTTTTGATGAGGATATAACTCGCCATCCGAAGTAATATATCCGCGCTGTTCAACGTTGAGTCACCGAAGAATCAAAGCCCGCAACTGGAAACGGAGCAACCTGAACGACTGCGTAGAACGTGCGTCTAAAAAAAGAAAAGCTGTTCATTTTTTAATTATTATGGGTGCATGTTCTCGTGATCCAGACACTTAAGCTCGAAACGCTCATGTTTAGCCTGCGAAATTTAGGCATTGGGGCACTGCCAGCGTGAACATCGGTGTGAATGGACTACCTGTGACGTCACGGGCGTCTCTCAAGTTTGTGTAAAAGTGGCGCGCTACTGTATACTTTTACCCATACCGAAGTGTATGATAGCCAACCGGCCACGTCACTGGTTATACTCCCAACCTTTTTTCTTCTTGGTTCTTTCTTTCTTTCTCTCCTCGTAGGATAACCGCAATAATACTCAAAGCTGTTCGTTAGCTCTAATAATACTACCACACAATGCAGCCTTCCTCTGCATGTGTAATCTTATGGGAGACATAGTCATCCACCAGCTTTTAACAACAACAACAACAATGACGACAACGACGACAACGACGACAACGACGACAACGACAACAAAGCCGGCTAAACGAGAGGAACTATCAGGAGGATGGCCTGTAATGACCCTTAATATTGCTCGGGTACTCCTCACTAAACGTTCCTATAAACGCTCTTGCTGCCGTTGCGGTTGCAGTAGCATTTGAACAGGTGAAGAGGCGGGCGGAAGAACTAACCAAAGTTAAAATCGTAAAGATAACGGGCTTTTGTTAAGGCAACAAAGACGTCCTTTATTAACAACGAAAGCTTCACGCCTCAGCGACAGTGTTCGTTTCCTCTATGACAGAGAGGCCAGATGTTACAGCAGCCACAATACAAAAACGCAGATGACTTTCGCGCGAATTCTGGGCGGGTCCCGCTAGCGCTCGCAATGAAAAGGCAAGCAACTCGCAGTCTCGCAGCAGCGGATACAGCCGTAATTCCCGGCAAGGGTAATTTTTTAACCGCGCTGTCACCACGTGAAACGAGCGCTGCTGGAAAAAGGCCGGAGCAAAGCGCCAGCGTCGGTGCCTTTAGTGCCGGGGTGACTGGGCACGTTGCAAAACAACCCCATACAGCGGGGGGCAAACGAGCGCTCGTCGCACTTTATACCACTTCTAATGACGCGCGCGTGCTGCAACTGTTGTGCCTTAGCCGAGTACAAAACACACATGCAGGAAACGAGCCAGCAGAACGTAACACGGAGGGCGTGAGCTAGCACAACTCCCGTACCAGGCAGTCACTTCTCTTACCCGTTTTGCCTCCGCGTGCGTCGCTAGCGTTGTAAGCGGCAACGACCGCGTAAACGTCTCTAGCACGCCGGCAGTGCCACCATGTACGGGGGCAGCAGTCGTTCGGCAAGGGCGCGGTCAGCGAACCAGGCAGTGGAAAGCTGCTGCAGGGGAGGATCACGGCTTCTGCTTCTACTGCTCTTGTTGCTTCTGCTGTATATTTACGCAGGGATGGGCGGAACCGGGTGGTGTCGGCACCCAAAGGTCAAATGATGCCGCCACAGTTTTGATGACGACGCTTAGGTAACCAAGAGCGAGGGACCGTTCCAAGCGAAGACGGCGCTACGTGAAAGAAACTGTCCTGTAACGCGGCTTAAATCTTCCAGCTTCGTTGGCGAAATGCCTATAACTTTAATACCGATAGTAAGCAACCGGGCTTTCTTTTAGCATACGCACGTACTGCATAGTTTGAAGCTGGGCTTTGGATTAATGTGGTAATCTTATGGCAACTGCGGGATGACACGCCAAACGGGAACCTTCCGTAGTTATCAGCCGAAGTCAGTGCATTGCCAGATGAACTTCGACGTAATGCGGTTATGCTATTGGTCTGTGCGCGTGAGGCAGATCGTGTGCGCGAGCTAGAAACACAAGGAGATAAGAAAGTGCAGGAATGTTAGTGAATATACGCTAGGCCCAGTTTCTACACCGCGGTCGTTGCTATCGTCGATGTGTACGTGCATTCAAGGATGTAGCAATGAGAATACAATTCATGGGAGGGAGTCTCCCACCGTAGTTATTTCGGCGCGCTAACCTCAGTTACGACGACCCTGAGTTCCCGTCAATCGTAGATACATGCAATTCGGATGAAAGCCCAACTGCAGTTGTCCCACCTCTGTGTAGTGCGCTAAATAGCTTCACAGGTCATTGCCCTTCGCAGAGTGGAATGGCGGTACTCAATTCCTTGAACAGCTCTCTCTCTCTCTCTCTCGTTCTTTTCTTTAATGCATACGAACTATTCCGCAAGTCTTAGATTTCCTCCGTGGAAACCATGAAGGTCGTCTGCGTCGATAGGTCCCAGCACGCAACCAATACTTAAGAGAACCCGACAAAAGACATATGAAACACGCTGTGTTTTTATATTTAATTCGCGCAATGTTCTGGGCTTCAAGTGTCACTCCTACTTCATCAGAACCTAATTCATAACGCTATTCGTCCGTAGTTCCTCGGCCCATCAGATTCGCTAATAATATGTCCAGAATCAGAATGGACCTGACATTTTCCTTTACGAACAGTGCTAGCGTAAGCTGTTTTAACGGCAAAGCTGTTGTAGCTCGCCGTAGTTTGTGCGGTGTCAGCAGACGTGCCACAGAAATTTGGCAAGACCCACTACGGTGTACAGCAGGTGCGAGTGTCAAACGAACACGTGAAAAAAAAAAAAAAAAAGAGAGAGAGAGATAGAAAGAACTAAAAAGAAAGAGATAGAAAATAGAGAGAAAAAAAAGGGAAAGAGAGAGATTTGAGAGAGAAAGAATGAGATAGAAAGAAAGAGGGAGCAAAAATAGAGACAAATAAAGGGAATAAAGACATGAAAAGATAAAGAGACAGAAAAACAAGAAAAAAATAGAGAAAAAGAGAAGGAACAAAATTGAGAACAAGAAGAAAAGAGAAAGAAAGAGAGACATAAGGAGAAAGACGTTGAGAAAAAGACAAGAAAAAGATAGAAAGAAAGATAGAAACACAGAGCGTAAGACAGAAAGAGAGAAGTTAAGATAAAGAGAGAGAGAGAAAGGAGAGAGAGGAAGACAAAGAAAGAGATCGAAATAAAATATAAAGACAGGGTAAGACATGGAAAGAGAGAGAACGTTATAGAAAGAAACAGACACGAAAAAGAGATAGAAAAGAAAGAACAAGACAGAAGGAGAAAGAAAGAGAGAGAAAGAAGGAACAAAGAAAAATAATGATAGGAGGAGTGAGAACGAGGAAGAAATTTATAGATAGATAAAAAAAGAAACAGATGCAAAAAAAGAGCTATAAGAAATCGATACAAAAAAAGAGCTACAAGAAATAGAGAGAAAGAGAAAGAAAAAGAAGAAAGAAAGGAAAAATAAAGAGAAACAAGGAAGGTCACTCAGCTGCGCTCTCCCTTCAGGCTTGGTACCACTAGAGCAAAACTGCTAAAATTTTTTTGTGAATATGTTTTTGAACAGTTTTTTACATGTCCTTTTTCTAACCGTATATGACTGTTATCAAACACAGATCGTTTGCACCGTCATAGGTATATAGGATTGGAAAGATTAGCCATGTCGCTGCTTCAAATGCAAACTTTCGTGTCACAACTGAAAACGGTAATTCTGACCTGGCCCTATGCAATCAAAAACGTTCTTACTCTATTGTAGAAGGATTGAAAGCTGGGCTAGTTGGTGACTGTACTTGAACATTTCAGGAGTCGCCAAAAAAGACTGCGGGGTCAAACACGTCACTCCCTTTGTGCAGTGCCAGAAGGGTGTTGTATACCTCTTGCCGTTTTCGTGCGGTCTAGTTTACATAGGCCAAACGGGCAGATGTATTAACGATAGGCTAATGGAACATAAGCGTCTTTACAAGGGAAATCCGCACTCACATGTGTCGCAACATGTTGCGCAGTGCCATTGCGCTCCTATGTTTCATGAGGCTGAGGTGCTGTCATCACATCGCGATCAGATCAGAAGAGAAATTATTGAGGCTTATAATATCAGGAAAAGGGGTGAACAGTGCATTAGCGTACCTTCTATTGCTCTGCATGATAGTGAGTTCGTATTCTTAGATAGTACACTATCTTGAAATTCCTTGTCTAGGAGAGTACACGTGCTATGCTGTTTCTTTTGGGGTTCTGGGTTGCTGTTATGAGGTCCCATGGGTGTGAGGGGCGTTGTAGTCTTTTCCTTCGTAAGATTTTAATAAGCATTCAGTTGCGAATCAGCGCTGTGGTTTGTGCTTCTATTCTCTCCGTCCGTGTCGTCGTTGCGCTGCTTCAAAAATGTTCAAGTTCTCACTCTAGCAAGTTATTCATAAGAGCCGAAGCAAGCCAATCCAGCTGTTGGAAATATCATTAGCGAAAGCAATGTGCTAATATCAGACAACTCTTATGAATAAATAAATATTAGTCTGGCCCCCCTCAGACGGAGGAGGAGGAGGAAGGGAAACAAGCGGAAGGACAGGGAGGTTAGCCAGTTCTTGGACCGGCTGGCTACCCTGTGCTGGGGAAGGGGGGTAAGGGGAATAAAAGATGAGAGAAAAGAGATGTTACAAGAAAAAAAAGAAAGAAAAAAAGACAGGAAGAGAATGAAAAATAAAGGAAGAAAGAGTCTTAAAGTCTGTCGCTCAGACCAGTTGCACGCAAAAAACGTAACAATGCTTTCAAAGCTTTCTGGGCTGAGGATGGACTTGGCCAGTGACCCAGAATTCTTTCTTCCGACAAAGGGCGATCATCCAGTCTATCTAGTGCTTCGGTAAGTACTTGTCTTGGCGCATTGAAACGGGTGCACTCACACAGAAGATGGGCGATCGTTTCTTCACAGCTGCAGTTATTGCACGTAGAGGTGCTGGCCATACCAATAAGAAAGGAGTATGCATTTGTGAAGGTCCACGCCAAGCCACAGGCGGCACAGAAGAGTCTCTTCAGCTCGAGATATTCCTGACGGAAGACGAAGCTTGAGATCGGGATCCAAGTGATGTAGCCGAGCATTTGTGAACTCCATAGAGTTCCACTGTTCCAGTGTGAGGTCACGTGCCAGCGAACGAAGCCTTGTAGCTGCATCGGTTCTTGTGAAAGGTATGGCTATGGCTGTGGACTGGGTAGCATCATGTGCAGATCTAGCGGCCTCGTCTGCGCGGTCGTTGCCATATACACCACAATGACCTGGTATCCACTGGTATGCAATGCTGTGTTGTTTCTCGATTGCACGGTGGTGAAGAAGCCTTATGTCAGCTGCTAACTGCTCATTAGGTCCATGACGAAGGGGTGACATTAGGCATTGAAGAGCTGCCTTGGAGTCCGAAAAGATAGACCACGCTTGCGAAGGTTCTTCTACGATGAACTCTAGCGCTGCACGGATGGCGGCGAGTTCTGCAGCCGTCGATGACGTCAAATGCGATGTCTTGAATTTAACTTGTGACAGACTTGGCGGGAATAACTACCGCCCCTGCTGAGCTTTCTGAAGAAACAGAGCCATCCGTGTAAATGTGAAGGCGCCCGCTGTGCTTCTCATGCAGGAACAGTAGTGTAGCCTGTTTCAGGGCTAGATGCGATGACTGCTTCTTCATTTGGATGCCAGGAATGGTTAGAAGGGCTTTGAGAGGGTGTAGGCACCACAGTGGTAACGGTGGCCGTGCTGCATGCGTGAAGTGCGATGGAAGCAGTGCGCGATGCAAAGCTACAGTACCGCTGAACGCTGAGTGGGGTCTAGAAGCGTGAAGTGAGGCGAGGTGATGGGATGGAATCCGAGCGAAATGCCTAATGTGCATTCTCAAAGCGTCGACGCGGATGTATGTTGTGATTGGATAATCACGCGCGATGACGACTGTCGCTGCTGTAGATGCGCATCTAGGAAGGCCAAGGCATATTCGCAGTGCTTGGGCTTGAAGCGACTGGAGGAGACGGAATTCACAAAAGAGCAACTACGACATATTAATATACAGCAGCAAATTCTAAACAATGAATACAGACGGGAGACTAATGGCAAGGTTCGCTTACGAACAAACAGCTTCGGGAAATCGGCCTGAGGGCCCTTAATCACCGCAGTTATAATACCTGGGTGTGTTACGCACCCAAACTACGATGAGATCATGAGGCACGCCGTAATGGAGTCATCCGGAACCTTCCACCATCTGCTGTTCTCCGATGTATGCTGCCATCGCACAGCACGCGGGCCATTAGCATTTCGTCTGCATTGAAATGCGACCGCCACCACCGGTAGCAAACCGCGACCTCCCCGTCTCTGCAGCCGAGCCCCGTAACCAGTGAGCCACCGCGGGGGACCGTACTAATGAAAAGCAGCTACATTATAACTGTGCGCAAGAGGAAATTTTTGCCAATCTCTTTGTCCGAAGTATTATTAACCGAAGAGAGACGACGCGTGACAAAAAGATGTCACGCGCAAAAAGCCTTGTGAATGAGGCCTCAGGACCGCATTCACAAAAAGCGTCATATGCTAACAGGGTTCTAAAAAATCGCGTATTCGCAAAAATGACTCATGCTAACGCTGTTCTACAATATTGCTCATTCGCAAAAACCTCTTATGCTAACACTTCTGCAATATTGCAAATTTGGGCTTTTTGTGAACCATTATGATTCAAACAGAGCACGCAAATGACCAGAACACAGAAGGGGAATATGTCGTGTGTTCTTTTCTTTTTGTGTGTGTGTGTGTCCTGGTCGCTTACGTGCGCTCTTTGATTCATAACACTGTTCGTGGGCGAAAATTTCAGCCAATCCTGATGCTGAACATATGATTAGCGAAATAGGCTGGCCTATTAGGCTCGTGCTTACAAAAGAAAAGTTTTATAAATTTTATACAAGCGTCCGTAAAAACGACTCGGTAAGTCGCGAGCGGAGGCGCCGATCGAAGACTGAACTTTGTTTCCCTAAACAAACTTAAAAAAAACAACAACAACAAAAAAAAACATCAACAGTGAGTCCATCAAAGAAGGCTAAACACAAACTCGGACAGCTCGCACGTCATTTAATTGGTCAGCAACGGTAGGCCTGCTCGCCGGACGCTTTGGCCGGCCACGTCCCGCAACCGAACTCGCTCGAAACCCGTCCATTCCCGTTTCCCGCTACGTCAAAGTTTAAGCCCTCCGTTCTATTTGGCGGGCCACGCTAATGAGGCTGCCGACACGTCTCAGAGACCTTTTCCTCCCGGCAGGGGAATCCCCGCGCATCGACGCTAATGACTTGGCACCCGCCGTTGCAAATTGCCGCCCAGCGTAGCGCACGACCGGGCTTGCGCACCGGACGCCGCCGCGTTTTCTGCGAGACTTCCCTTGCCGCCGCCGCCGCCGTAGGCGTTGATACGAGGATTGACGCCAAAGCCCCCCAGTTTGAGAGCCGTGCTTTGAGAAAGCTTCTTGCCCGCGAGGCACTCTTCATCCAAACTTCGCACTCGGCGCGGAGAGTCTGTTCAACGATCCGTCTGGGTAAGTCGGCCCCGTTATCCGCGATCCTCGAACGACTGAGGATCGTAATAGAAAAAAGACGGCCGAATCAGACAACTTATTGCAACTATGGATTTTACGTAGCGCTTGCAAATATACCAGTGAAAGCATAAAAAGAGAAGGAAGCAAGAAATAAACTCCTGCATGTACAGCGTTCGCCACTGTTGGAGGGCTCTCTAACGCGTCTCACCCCTAAACCACACCGAGTTCAAAGGCGAAACAGTAGTTTCTTTCTCGCCTCCACTAACCTTGGTGCAAGCGCTATCTCTTCCTCGCCACTTATTTCTTCAAAAAACACGTGGATTGTCAGCACTTATGGTTGAGCCAGTCAGCATTTCGCGCTTTTCGACTATACGCTGCTATCTCCGTTTGCGCAGTCGCAAACACCGTAAATGAAGTGAAATCAATCTATCGCGAACGATAGTCATGTGAGACAAAGCAGAACGGGCATGCGACTGCATGGCAAGGCAAGATAGGTGACAATTCACAACAGATATATCTCGTATATCGACCAATAGGGAGCTTCTTACATCCTGACGTCATGTGAAGAAACTGCTGGCGTCACGAATTGGGCTGAAAAGCAGGAAACGCCGGGAGAGTATAACGCGCTCGTTCATCGAATTTTCCGGTGTTAACGCGATAGCGTTAAAGAGCTCGTTTCGCAGAAATTCCGGCGTCGGCGTCGGCGTCGTTGGTTGTGAGCGAAAAATCATCATCTTGTCCGTGACCGAAAAATCGAGAAAGATGCAAATAAAATAAATAATAAAAAATTTCAGGTCCGAGTGAGGATCGAACCCGGGTCGTCTGCGTGGCAAGCAGGTGTTCTACCACACAGCCATGCCTCTGCTTGGAAATCCAGTGAAAATAACTTCCATGCTTCGCAAACGCAAGCGTCCTTTATATAGGCGTCGCAATATAACATGCAATATCCCAGGAATATTGCGTGGTACAAGCGTAAATTGCCATCGGGCGTCAGAATATGTGACTATCATAACGATTCCATCGTTTAAAGCCAGCCACCCATTACAAACGGCACACACCTTACTGCGCGTATTCCCTTAACACCACGTAGTGGGTGCATAGCAATTTCGAAAACAATTCCCACATTTGCCGCGCATAATTTCTCCTGGTTTAAACCATACTACCCATTACATAGTATGCACTAAGTGATTGAAGTACACAGTAGGGACGGGATATCGCTATCGCGTTCAACTCTTAAAGGCGAAGCTTAAGGGTCCCCCCAATTTTTGTTTGGGAGCCCCATTTAGTCACTGCCAGTGAAAGCACGACAAATCGAAAGAGAATCATAGCGACTTTGTTCACAGAAAGTTTAATCGATGTCATTTTTGTTTTAGCGGAGAAAAAAAATTTTTGAAGTTTAGTCCCACCAATGCATTGTTTTGCTATGGGGGGCAATACAAACCTACTGAATTTGCTGCATAAAAAAGAGTGGTCGCGTATTCGCAGGACATGGTTCTAAGTTATTTTTCTTAGTACTTTATTTTGTATAGTACATATCCAGGTGATAATAAACAGAGGTAAAATTATAACAATGCGAATGGATTATAGGCCACTATGTCCCCAATAACGCCCACTTCGTTCTCCATTTCATGGCGTGTTAAACACAGAGAAGCCAAGGTAACGTTTTTCTCGAGGATTAGTCAATGGCATTTACTGATTTAGACATCTGCGTTAACCATCGAGCATGCGGACCATATAGCCCAAGAGGATGATGGAAGGAGCACAATAAAAGAACGACACGGCAAGGAAAACAACAAATTTGAGCTCCACAGCTAGACAGCCTGGCTGCTGTAACCTGGTGCAGCAAGAGCAAAAAAGAACAAGAAAAAAAGCGCCAACCTGAAAGATTGAGCGGCATTTTGTTGAAATAGTCACCGATGTAGTATTCGCTATATCTACGAACTCGTGCATTGCCAACCTACAGTTTTCATACCCAAAGTGAGTCAAAGCACTAATTAGTTTTTACTTGTGATTGGCCAATTAGAGACGCTATAAATCTCCCGTTCTGCGCCTCCTTTTTTTCTCTCTTCACGCCTGCATTATATTTTCACTGTTCTTTCTGCCTTTTGTACTCCCTTTTCTTGCTCCTAATATAAAGTAGCAAACTGAAGGCTCCACTTGCGTTAACCTCCCTACCTTTCCTTCATCTCTCTCTCCCTCATTCTGTGCGAGAGGTTTTGTAGGGCATCACTCGGTAGCATTAAAAGCCTAGAGTACAAGTACCAATGGCGAAACAACAACAACAACGGTGTGTGGGGTAATTGCCACGTAGTTAGTTGGACACACTCTTGGCGAGTGCTTTTCCTTGCTGAGCACGGAGTCCGAATCAGCGGGGAACACTGTAGAAACGATTGACTTTGCACCATCTCCAGAACAAGCTACACAAAGAAAAAGAAAACAAGGAAAGAACATGATAAAAGCAAGACAAAATAAGAAAAATGACACTCCGTACTTCCCTATAGACTGCAATATACAATTACTGCTTTGTCTTAGGCAGTCTCCCACACGATGAAATTGCTCAAGTGTCTTTCGCAATCGAGGAACGGCATAAAAGAGCACGACTACGGGAGCCGGGGATGGATATATATAAAAGCGGTGCTCACGACCGCTGCACGAATGTACGAGCTGACAAAAAAAGAAAAATGAAGGATATGTCCGTCTCCTCTACGTGACCGATCTGGCTGACGACGAGTTCGCACACGTGTGCGTGAGTACTTCGCCCAAAGAGGCAGCGAAGTAAAGAAGTTGACGTCCCCAGTTGGTGGAGAGGAGGCGTCATCGTTACTGTGTTGGAGAAGGATGAAATGAAAGAGAGAGAGAGAGAAGTGCCAACGTTATTGCTTAGGTCTTAGCAGCTTCGGACGTGTCTTCTTATATACACCACGTAACTCAGTTCCTCAAAAACAAACAAACGAAAAAACAATAAAACAAATGATGGTGAGCCAATGGATGATTGCTGGGATGGAGGAAGCGGGGTAGCCAGTGGGACGCAATGCTTCCCGAGGTGTTAGCTCCAGCGCAGGCGGTAATCGTTCCGGGGCACCAGAAGAATCCTACGTCAATTAGGGACATCAAAATATAAAAACACCAGCCGTGACAGCCGCGGCAAAAAAGAAAATGCCCTTGCGCGGAGATGAGGTTTCCTTAATATTAGAAGGGGGGCGATGCGTTCGTCTTATGCTGTTACGAAAGATAGCCCAATTAGATGTTGGGCCAGCGGAAGCTGTTTTTTTTTCTTGTTGTCTTTGTTATTCTTGAGCTTAACGTTAAGTTCGATAAGGTTGCCAGAGGGTGCTGTGTGCGTTACTCCTACAAATGGGATGTGGAAGATCGTTTACGATCACTGTTCTGAAAACGTGTTGTACGTGAAATGAAGGAGTACCGAGGAGCGAAAATGAATTACCTTTAGCGCGCTTCCCGGTGTCTGCTCGCTAAGGGCTGCGGAAAATGCCCAGATTTTTCTCTCTCTAGCTCCGGCAATATAGGCCATTGGTAAAGGTTATCTTTCGTTGTGCGGTTTATTTTTCCGCTCAGCTCTCGTTTGTCCCTTCTTTGTGTCCCCGTCTTTCGTGCACGCTACAAAGTATTTAAACGTGAGACAGACAAGTAAGCCTAGGAAAGCCTAGGGAATATTATTTGAGGTATTTTAACTGCTGCGTAATGATTCTCACTTGAATTGAAAGGAATTAAAATGGACAAAAAATCACCCTTTTGGTCGCGGGGGGATCCGAACCCACAACCTTCGAATAACGCGTCGGAAGCTCCCTAATTTCAACTCACTTATCCTACCGGTGACGTCTTCACGGCCAACACGAGACGTTCTTTTGCTCCCCGGACTCCGCAGTCGCGAACGCGGAGGGAATCAAGTGCGTGAAAGCGCTTATCAGGCTTACGATAATGAAAATAAAATACGAAGGAGTCCCACGCAAAACGCACACACACAGGCACTGGTTACAAATGCGTGCGAAAACAGAAGAAAAAAAAACGCAGTGGGACGACTGAAGTCCGGGAACGAATCGCGACAGAAAATTGCTCCCACTGAGGCGGCAGATTACCACGAGTGGCCGAACCACCAGGATCGCTCTTTTGTTTATCGAACCAAACACGCGGTAACAAAGTTAGCAGTCCCACAGAGACAGAGACCGATTCTCTGGTCTCTAGAACGCGGAGGGGTCGCTTCTTTCGCTAGATCCGAGCTTGGGTCAAGCATGGAAACTGCGCAGCTGGTAAAACGACAAAACGAGTATTTCCCTGCCTTCTTTCCTGCTCGTTTTGTTCTTCGATGCACTAGCGAAAGGCAAACGAAAGAAAAAAGAAAAGACAGCAAGAAGACTTCTGAAGTCGCCGTTCAACAAACTCGGCCCTTTTGTCTTTTTTGCCCACCAATCCCTTGCACAAACTGCACCTGATAGTCATCTGCCTGCCAACACACATTCTATGAAAATCAATAGATGTCAAAAGAAAGACAACAATATCCGCATAGTGATTTTTGCCAGGGCTGCGATTTCCCATCTCAAGTTCCTTTGCGAACACATTAAGGAGCCTCGTGTCACTCACCGCGACATCTCTTTGGTACAGCGGTACAGCGCGTTATTGAGTAGTGGGCCTCTGGTACAATTAGGCGGTTTTATATTAAGGATCGTAGCGTTAGCGTCCGTTGTGTACGACGCGTTAGCTTTGTCCCTTAACGGGCGTGCCAAAGGAAATGGCGCACGAAGCCTGCCCAGTGGCGACAAACGCTGAAGTGTCTAATACTTCATTCTGCGGAGCGGATGACTTAAGAGTAAAGAGTGAAATCCTTCGCCAAACCAGCCCCATCAGGATAATGTATCTCGAAACCAATGTCATCATATATTTTCATACAGACGTCAGGTTTTCTTCACGCAATTAAATAAAAAAAAGCTCCAAGTTCGGCCTTGAGTTTGTTCGGTAAAGGCTTACTCATTTTCACAAAGTGCAGATACTGCAATTTTGAAAGCACACTTCACCATGTATAGACTGATTTATTATTGCCGTTAACATCAGATACAGCAGAAGAGCGAACAAGAGCTCTTTCTTCCAGGTCACGTAAGATAAAACGTCGCTAGTTGCACGCAGTTGTAGTGCTCATAAATAAAGAAAGGAAACAAAACGTCTTGTCTTTCCTAGCTTAGGGTACACCAACGTGCACTGATGATTGAATGCATCTAACACAACCAGCACGACAACGATTTAATATTAAGACAGCCCTCGTAGCGGTTACTTATTTAACATATGTATTATGCTTAAAAACGGGGAGGTACCGACTTTTGATAAACTGCCATGGCAAGAATGAGATCACCGCTTATTGCGTTGAAGCGGGCGTAGCAAGACGAGACATGCGGCAAAGTCAACTTCGATGTAAACTTCAGATAAAGTGTTACGGGAAGTTCCCGAAGGTGTTTTCACTCTCCAGGCTCAGAGAACTCTCTTCATATTTCAGCGTAGTCGATGTAACCCGTGCCGCTTTCGTCCTCTTCTTGTCACGATCATTATTATCATGATTGTCATCAAAAGATATTTCTAGCGGATAAGTAAAACGTAACACGTTCCCTTGCACAGTGTCCCTCAAAAGTTCTCAGGCCACGTTGCCATAGGAACACATGGGTTAATGGCTTGGGAACTTTTGACGGACCCTGCACATTTGCCAAGATGGCTCGAAGCGAAATGATCTTGTTTTTCTTCTCAGTTGATTCTATTTAACACCCCCTCCCCTAGTAGCATAAAAATGTTGCCGCGACGTTGCCGCCACATCGAGAAAGTTGCTTCAACGTTGTGACAACAATGCGTGTTATTAGGGTCCTCCCCTCCCCCCCCCCCCTTCCTTCCCCCCTCCCCCCCCCCTTCCCCCCCCTTCCCCCCCCTTCCCCCCCCGCACATACGTTTTCTGCACGCCAACCTGGTTTTGCATGCCTCCGAGATCGGGATCGGAGGCAGTGGAAGCTTTCTGCACCTCGCGTGGTTTTGCAGTGCTTCCAGGATCGGCCCACCTTTCAACCAAGCGACTATGTCATGTGGTGACACCACATATTTTGACGACCTGTGATGTCGTGATGACGTCATAGGGTGACGTCATCACATGATGATGACTCTTCTTTTCCATTGTTGGGTAGCGCACAAATGCTCTAAAGACTAAGCAAGAAGACGGGGCAAACGTGGGTCTAAAAACTGAAAGATTCTGCCTGAAATATTCAAATATTTAGAGAAAACGTAAACCACACACGTGCTTACGAGTGATCAATAAACAGAACTACTTCCTCTGATAGTGACATCGACGGCTGACTTATACAACTGCGATCACACTTTGCCGTGTGGTGCATTTTTTCATCACTCGTGTTAACGCCTACGACGCCGATGGCCACTTTTTCACGTTTGAAGAGGCATCTATATAAGAGAGTGCTACTGACATCAAGTTATAGATATATGCTTAAAGGAAAGCAATAGCCCACCACTTAGTGTCGCCAACTTAAGGTGTATAAATTTTCATTTCGTCGTCACGATGGTCAACGAGGACTCGTCGCCAGGGCCCGGAAGGCGATCACGGCCAGAGGGGTTCCTGGAATGAGGGACCCTCCCACCTAGGGTGACCCCGAGCTTACGCGCTCGGGAACACTGTTTCGGGACATTAAAAGTTTATTTCATCAATTCATTCGTCGTCTTATCTGAACAACTAACAAACGAGGACACTTTATGAATAATGCATCGCGATATTGGCACTGGCGGGTACGAGTTTCAGAGGAACACGGCAAACAACTGTAACGTGAAACGAGCTTACAAAGAAAGAGAGAGAGAAAGAGAGAAAAAAAAAGCAAGCGAGCACGTATATTGATTTGAAGATCGATGACAGAGACTACCAAAACAGACAACGATAGTGTGCGGGCAACGGCACGGGGACACGTTCAGGCGTTCCCGTCGACAGAATATCGGATGCGAAATGGAAGCACGTTTCAAAATAAGCTTCCGCTTGCGCGGAAAATCAAAAACGGATTAGGGAAATCGGCGGAGCGAAAACATCGGCAGGCTTATAATAAAAGCTCACCCAACTTACGCGTATTTATTTCTTCGCGCAAACACGGCGGCGAATACGACGCTCTCAAAGTCTATCTCACGCGGCTGGTCGTCAAATTTATCTCAGTAGCAACGGGCGCCGCCTCCAGAACGATATGCACGGAGGTGAAAGTGGACGAGGCTCGCGGTGTTTGTACAAGTACGGAGTGGAATGTGTAGCATCGATTTTCCGCGACGAATGACCGGAAGATTGGAAAACGGAATTCTATTTACCAATGAGCTCATCGCTGCGCGAGAGCTGCCAAATTCGCGCGATACCCCTAAAGGTTCCATAGAATCTGAAAGTATATGCCTCCTGAACTTAAATATAAATATCTAAACAAAAGACAGAAAACGTCAGAGAAAGAAACCAAGGTGACCTGGACTTTTTTGACGTAGGGCAAGTGGCTGAGAGGAGTTCATACACCTGAAAGCGGTATACGATGCTCAGAACGCCAGCCTCAGTGAGAACCCTTCATCTTCCGCATATATAAAAAGTATAACATATTGCTACAACAAGGTGTTGTTCAAGAGTCCCTCTAGTCCGTGGGCAGCACCAGTGATCTTAGAAAGGAAGGAAGATGGATCGTGGTGGTTCTGTATTGATTGCACAGAACTAAATGCGGTCACCGAAAATAATGTGAATACGCTTCGAAGAATTGATGATGTCATCGACTGCCTACACTCCCCTGCCTACTTTCCATCACTGGATTTGTGATCAGGGTACTGACAGATACCGGGCACTTCCCCAACAATACTGTTACAGTTAATGTTGAACTATGTTTATTTACAGGGCGAGGTTGACGGTCAAGTAATAATGGAGTCGCTACAGACTGCACCAGCTCACGTCCACTTTATATTCTTGCTTGGCTCACACACGTTGCAGCGTAAATTCATATGTCTGAGACTTAAGTGTGACACTCACTGTAATGCATCAATAAGCGGGCCATCATGTAACCACGCTGAATAGAAGAAAGTGTGTTATAGTCTGTTCATTTACACTGCCGCACACTGCAAGGCTATGTTCCATTTAAGCTCCCTTCCTTTGATTATAATTCTGGACTGGAGGCTGCCAAAACAGTTAAGCACACTCTGATAGCCAGCATTGTACACAGTCTGCATGCTTATAGGACTCGTCACCATGGTCTAGTGGTTATGCTGATGACTGCTGACACCAAGGTCGCGGGATCGAATCCCGGCTGGTGCGACCGCATTTCGACGGAGGCCAAATGATAGAGGTCCGTGTATTTGAATTTAGGTGTTCGTTAAAGAATCCTAGGTAGTAGAAATTTCAGGAGCCCTCCGTTACGGCGTCCCTTATAATTATATCGTTGTTTTGAGACGTAAAACCACAGCATTTGTTATTATTATCCATACAAGGTAGATCGAACCAGCTGTTCATTCCCGAGTGCAGTCCTATCAATCGGTGTTCTTTTTTTTTTTTTCAGGTTACGGTGGTTGCCCAGCCAGTACTGAGGTGTTCATAGAGCTATGTTCATCGGATTTGCTGAGCGAAGATGTTTAACCATCGGTGTATATATTAAGGGCATTTCTTAAGCAGGCAGCGATGATGCCATAATAAGGTGGTGGTGTGTTCTTGGAGAAAATATGGCACACGGCTGGCCATCGGCTGGCGATCACCACAGGCTACGTAGATTACGAGCGCATCTGGCACAAGCTTATCATAATGGTTTCACGTGGGAAA
>JALIZH010032927.1:505000-655000 GCA_030522465.1 Rhipicephalus appendiculatus | reverse complement strand
CCTAGCCTTAATGTTGCTTGACGATCAGTAAGCGCGGATTAGCTCACCTCGTGGAGCTCATTTTTGAACTTTTCTTCGCATGAAAAAATTATTGCATTTTAGATAAGTTGGCCATGAGCAACTAAGTGCGGGATAGAAGCAAACCGTCTCGGCCCGTAACGCGAGGGTTTTTCTTTCTTTTCTATTTTGCGGGGCCTCACTGCCATCGCGGAGTTGCAGCTGGTTATCTTAGCTCATAACCCGATGTCTCCTTTTCAACCCATGCTGCAACGATTGGGAAGCGCGCAATCTCCAGATTAACCAGACCGGGAACGAGCTAGGCCAGTACCACTCGATTTCCCCCCGAAAGCGACAGAGCAGCCTTTTTCCCAGCAGGTCAAAGCGAAGCCGCTGCAGCAATCAGGAAATTAGCCGAGGTCTCGCGAATTGCGTTCGTCGCTGCCGTGCGACTCACGCCCTGTAATTACAGTGTGTAGCCGGCCACACTGGCACGCACGGTGGCAGCTGGCAGACATACTGTGGTCGGCGTCGTTTACGGGCTTGCCACTGCCGGCAATCCCGCCCGGTAACCACAAGAAAGCACCGTTGCCGAAAGCGAGGAGTGACCTTAAACCGGGCGTTATGGTTAGTTAGAAGGTTTCGTTAGTAGAAACGATCGTGCACGTGCGGACACTTTGCCCAAGTATCCGATTCGGCCGTGCGGCTCAGACAGGAGCAAGCAGCACGAAAAACAAAGTTTGGATAACTTATCCTAGTCATAGAGCATATAGAGCATAGAGCATATAGAGGTCGAAGAAATGATGGAATCGAAAGATGTACAAACTTCTTCCAATAACATGGTAGAACGACAAGAAGGCAGATAGATAGAATACAAACTTGGGCGTTGACATGATTTTGTCTTCAGGGAGGTGAACGGGGTACGAGGGCCGGAAAGCAAGAGACGTTTGGCTTAGAATAGAAAGCGTTGTACGAAAACACGCAATAATGTATATGTGGTTTCTTCATTTCCAAAACACTGGCGCATGCTTGCTCTATGTATACGTCTGAGTTGGGTGGGGCTGAACACGAGCGTAAGGCCAGTGCAAGGTCTCCCTCCTCAACCACAATGGGCGACGCACAACACAGGTTCCCTTTAGACAAATCATCCTAGTACAGCGCTGCTATATATTGTTTCGCATATGAACGAAGACAACGAAGACCACGGTGCACGTGCTTGCCACTTCGGGTTAGAAAGGAAGAAGAGGACCAGGTGGCTCTCTAACTTTCCCTGGCGCAGCGACCAGTCTAAATCAAGGATGATGGAAGTTGCCATCACAAAATTTCGTTGCCGAGTTATCTCCCTCAATTTTTACCTCCATAGAGCAAGACTAGCCAATTCCCCTATGTGCCTTTTCTGTAATGAGGAGGAAACGATTGGTCATTTTTTATTATCTTGTCGCCGATTTAATACATTCAGAAAAAGTATACTAATACCACCTCTTCGAAAACTGGGCCTGCAGTTATCGGAACCTGTTCTTCTTTCTTTTGGAGCCACTACTCTGGGGTACAGTCACAGGGAGGTTTTAATTGCCGTTCAGGAGTACATCACTGCGACTAAACGATTCTCTTGCTAAATTCTGTGTGCATTATATATTTCATTACCGGCAATTGGTACTTTAATCAATAATTAACTAACTAGCGCACCTAGGAATAAAACAATACAGTAAGGATCGAGCAAATTCACCTTCTACTTGGCCAATCCCCTCCATGGGTATGAGCCATATTTGGAGGAAAACAACAACAACAACTAGTAGGCCACTCCTGAGCTCACCCTCACGACCTAATAAACGGCCCCTTTCAGCCTTCACGGTCTCCTTCAAGCGAAACAATATATTGAGTGCACACTGAGTGAATCAGTGAGAGAATGTTGCTTGCATTCTGGGCCACATCAAAACAATATTGCCAACATTGCTGGAACCAGCCATGCTTCTCTGATTGGAAAATGAACTTAATATACAGGAAGTTCTTCTACTTCAGGAAGACCGATACCAAGTATTCCTAGACGAAACAACTCGCATCACACGGTCGTCCCCGTTAATAGCTCCCGTATGCATGATGCCGGGCTCCACGTTCTATACCTGAATTAACTTTTTACTAATACTACGCTCCGCTCCGCTACTGTGAAACATTTTCACCCTGTGGTCAATGGTGGATGCCAGTACTATGGGGAGGTAGCTGATACCCAGCACATGGTCTAGGCCTGTCAGCGTAATCTAGCACTGACACCCAACCCTAACTCTACCCAAGAGGATTGGGAGGCGGCCCTCACTGGGTGCTCAGACCTTGAGGCCCAGAAGTCCTTGGTCCGGAGAGACAAACTGGCGGCTTCGACCAACAGAGTACGAACTAGGGACACCACCCAGCATGTAAAGCCCCACTGTGTGGCTCACACCTCTCATTGATGTAATAAAAGCATTTCACCCCCACCTCCTTGCGGACCGAATGCAAAAAAGAAAGGCGGCCTGAACTTGCACTAGTGGCGGAACGCTAAATGCACAGCTGAGCTGGTCGATTCCTAGCTGGTCCTGGCCACATAGGCGTGCACACGGGGCGGTCACTTAAGAGGGGGGGGGGGGGGGTCGCAAAGTCAGCCCCATACATTGACATAATAGGGAGGGGCGCTGCGACGAACCTCCCCTCCACCCCTGAAGGGGAACCCTGCGCACGCCTACGCCTGGCCATACGAAGTGATGCCAAGTGATGCCAAGTTTCAGTCAAGTTCCAGTCAAGTCCAGCACTGTCGCCTCTCTCCGTTTCAGTCGTACTACGTCGTGGACTACTTCAAACGAGTCGAGTCCAGCAGTCTCGCTTGGCAGTGCGCCGCGAATCCCGGTAGGCGGCTTGCTGATCGGCAATGCGAACCTTCTTCGGTTTCCCCATGTGTGCGTCAGGCGCCGAGCACCGCCGCCACGCGCCGACTTTACACAGAACGAAGGAGCGCATGCGCTATTGGCCGTGACGTCACGTCTGGCGCGACCGAGTGATTGTACACAGTGTCCAGGCAGGTAGGCTGGTGGTGGAGCAGTGTACTCCGCGCCGCGGTGACGTCACCGCAGCGCGCAGTTTTTTTTTTTGTTCGTGTTGGACAGATTACGGCCGGCTAAGCAGCTCCGATGTTAAAAAGTCTTGCTATCCTCCACTTCCTCATGCGGTTCTTTACCAGTGCAACGAGCAACTACCAAGAATCACAACAATACATCGTATCTTGTTTATGTGTCCATACATCCAAATAATGTGTACCGCAGACGCATTGTTCGCGCAGTTGCCGGCACCTAATACACTGTTATATACGCTTCTCTTTCAGTGAATGTCAAAGCAACACTGCCAGAAATGAAGCAGCGCCGCTTCTGAGCGCTTGCAGCGCGCAACAATTAGTCGTAATTGGCGTCGCGCAGCGGCTGCCTTAGCTTCTCCGTTCGGCAGAACCACTCCACCCTCGCTCTCACCCCTGACGCCCTTCGCTGAAACAAGAGCCCAAATTGCTGTCTAGGAAAGAGAGAGAGATAGAGAGAGAGAGAGAGAGGGAAGTGAAGAAAAGCAAGAGAAGCGGAGAAGAGCCGGGCGTTAATTACGAGACTCCGTCGTCCTCTGCCCTCTTACGCATTCTCGCCACGGACAACGACCGGAGCAGCGTCGGTGGCGACGATGTGCCGCTAACTGCCGTTCTTCGCCGACGCGCCGCGTCCGCTGAGAGATGCCCGTTTTGTTTTCTTGCAGTACTCGTTTACGCACGCGTCGGCGGCCTACTAGCTCCTTAAAACATAACGCGAAGACGCCCCGCCGACACAACAAGTAGAGCGAGAGCAGCGTGCCCTCTCTGGAGGGCGAAACTGCTTTACCCTTTAACGGTCGCTGACGGCAACGACGCTCCGGCGAAGGTCGCCGTGACAAATAGCTTTCCGAGGTCGAGCAGTACGCACCGAAGGAACGTCGTTCGCTGGCTGCAAAGCGTGCGCTTGAGATGCGACCCCGATCTCAAAGTGGTTGCAGTGTCGGTGGCCGCAGGCTCGTCAGGGTGTCGCGAAATGATTGAATGTTTTTACGAGAAAGCACGCTCGCATTATTGCTAGGAGAAAAGAAGAAATCAACCATAGGCCCCCATGTTACTCTCGCTCTTTTCTCCTTGTCAGTGGTGTATGCTTTTAATGCTTACACCATTTCCCACAAACAAGGAGAAAAAAAAGAAAGAAGTGCAGGTTGTTATGACCTGTTCCTCTAAGACGACATCACAATTAATAAGGAAGACTATAAGCGCAGCACTGTGCCGTAAACTCTGTGGAATTTCAGCGCAGAGGCGTGGAATGCAACAAGTGGGAGAAATACTAGTTGCTGGGATAGTTGGTACTCGCTTACTGGAAAACAAAGAAGCGTAACTCTTATAAAAGGAAGAAGAGACAGAAACGGACGCCGCTGTCGGCCTCTTTTTCGTTCTATACTGGTTACGCGACTCGTGTTTCCCAGCAAGAAAGCGAGAGAAGCTGTCCTGCCAGTGCCGTGCTTTAGGTTGGAGTATAATGTAACTATAGCGGACGACTGTTGCTAATTAATGATGGCTGAAGATTACGGTGACTGCTACTTTAGTGTTACGTTGGAAGATTGTTTGAGTTACCAATGAAAATAATAACGCTTCTTTTTTCTGCAGACAGCGACGCAACCATATTTTTCTCCAAATTTCCTGTTACGCAGTTTTGTGCGAGTGGCTTGCCTGGACACCCCTGTGCGCGAAGTCATATTACGCACTTGTAGGCGGACGTAATGAGAACGCTATTTGCTAAACGATCACAATGTGCTTATATTTAAACTATTACTAACCAGCTGTTTATTTATCAGAGAAATGAGGACGTCTGTATACTAGATAACTATATCGGCGATAGCGCTTTTCTCCTAAACTGTGCCCATTTATGCGCTAACAAACTTGGATTTTAATAGAAAGGAACTAGCGCAACGTATTAGCATTACTCAGTTTTCAAGCTTTCGCATCAACGATCTAAGGAGAAGATATACTGCTATGTGCACTCCAAGAAAACGAAGGAAAAACATGGTTGATGCCTCCGTCATAGGAATCGGTATAACACGAAAGTAAAACGTGTCCTTACAAAAGTAGTTCAATGTTTACTGTACATTGATATATGAGAGCTTGCAGAATGGATTTTGGTGCTTGACAGCTATAGCACCGTTTAACGTGGATGCACTCACGTTGACGCTTATAGTTATACATCTCCAGACTGACAACTAGCGCCCATGATCAATGATTAAACAAGACCTTGTGGTCATAGATGCTTGTGGTAGCTGTAGTAGTTAACGGTGAGAGCGAAATCAGAGAAAGCGGTGTCACAGCCAAAAGAGCGTCACTAATTGGACAGCCAAAAGAGCGTTACTGACTGGACCCCAAAAAAACAACAACAAAAAAACAATATGATCTTTCAATTAACTCACTAAAATAATTTTCGTTAATTATGGACACAGTTTATTGGTTCTTAAGTTTACTAGTCATTCTCCGATATCATATATATTCTATAAAACTCTTAACTTGAACCAATACCTCCTTTTTATATCAACCTGTTACAAAGGGCTCAGCCATATTTGTTCATCGTCATCAGCCACCGCATCAACAAAGCGCACATAATGCCTTGCAGATGTTTAGCGGACAGCTCACTTCTCCGCAGAATGACGAATAACGGCGTAGTGGGTGCTTCCCAACATGACAAAAACTATGATTTATGGTGTAGTGGGTACCTTGTAAGTTTACTTGTAATAGTAGCCCCAAAATAAATTTCCTCGAAACTATGAAGGCTTAAGTAAGATGTGTGTGACATAGCGTTGCGCTAAGTGCGACGGGTTATGTGGGAGAAATTTGAAGGACACTTTGTGCATTCCAAAGTGTGTTCGGCGAAAGCTTGTGGCCATTCGACTGACTATGCCATGTCTTTTTGCTTTGTCGGACGGACGGACGGACGGACGGACGGACGGACATGGATTGACCGATGGACGGACGGACACGGACGGACGTACGTACTCACACGGATGGATACGGACGGACGGAACGTCGGTCGGATGGATGGATGGACGGATGAACACACACACACGGACGGACGGACATGGACGGACGAACGAACGGACGGACACGGATGGACGGACGGACGAACACGGATGGACGGACGGACACGGGTGGATGAACGGATAGACAGGCAGACACGGACGGACGGACAGACGGACGGACGGACACGGACGGATGGATGTACGGACGAATAGACACGGACGGACGGACAGGAGGACACGGACGGACAGACGTGAGCATGAGACATTAAAATTTCGCCTTAAAATAGGTTACAACGAGCTTTTAAAATGCCACTGTTCCTGCTTTCGCTGGGACTGTGCCACGCTCTGCACGCAGGCCCAGCCTTTCTTATGCCATTATGTGCTAGCGCCATAAAAGTTGGCCAGCTATGTAAACATAAATGCGCTCTAAGAAACTCCAGGTGGTTACAATTAATCCTAAGCACTCCACAACTACGCCTTTTATAGCTCCGAAGCAAGGTTCGTGACGTTGAGATCGATGGATGGATCGCTCGATCGATCAATCAGTCAGTCAATCAACGTAACTAAATGTCCAACGAAACCTGTATATTCTGTCTTCTTTGTCCACTTGCGTTCAGTCTTGTGCGCAGTTTCAGGTTAGCATAAACATTTTTGTGCAGTCTATTTATGTGTCATATTTATTGAGCTTTAGAGTTCGATTGTTTACAACGCCGACGAATGCTCTCCCTTTTGTTCAAGCTGTTTACACAATACTGTAAAATACAATAAAACAAAATACAATACATGAGTGCCATTACAATAGAATAACCCAATCAGGAGCGGTAGCCAGAAATTTTTTCGGGGGGGGGGGGGGGGGGGGTTCAACCATACTTTATGTATGTTCGTGCGTGCGTTTGCATGTGTGCGTGTATATCATCGCAAGCAAAATTGAAAAATTTCCAAGGGGTTTGAACCCCCCCCCCCCCCCCTTGGCTTTTTAAGGTAGCAAGTAGCTGTACTTTACTTTCCGGTACTTAAGTGGCGATTTAAGTTTAACTTAAGTACAAGATTGGTCTGTGAAACGCGTTAAGTGCCGATCGGTTACTTAAGTCATAAGTTAAGGATAAGTTTCGTTTGTGTATACGGGCCTATGTGTTGGAATCATTTAAAGCTGCTGTTAGTGCTTTTCTATTGTTACCAGCGTGGAAGAATCACTTGGACGATCAGAACTTAGCAATTGACAAAGGGTGAGGTATATACTATACATGTATGGAAATCCGGAGATGCCCCGTGACTACAGAACGCGCAACACAATACCGCTTTATTATACAGTCGTACGTCATTGGATGGTGGGCACAACGTGAGACTGAAAGATGTTGTTGGCAACTAAAGTGTGCGTCAGGAGGCTTCACAAAATCGACACCAGTGTTTAGTCTGGCGCAGCTCAGTGCTTCGTAGGCACGTGCACTGGATAGTGCGAACGTCTGTATCCGAGACCTCGAGAGCGCCATCGGAAGTAAGCTGGCTATTTCGACGCACTTGTCGTAACGGTACTGTATGGTTTTCCGATAGATAACAACAAAAAGGAAGAAATAGAGCCAGAGGAGAAAGAAAGAAAGAAAGAAAGAAAGAAAGAAAGAAAGAAAGAAAGAAAGAAAGAAAGAAAGAAAGAAAGAAAGAAAGAAAGAAAGAAAGAAAGAAAGAAAGAAAGAAAGAAAGAAAGAAAGAAAGAAAGAAAGAAAGAAAGAAATATTGGGCATTTAACTAGAAGGGTTTTTCTGCCCTCCTTGTTTGATACTTGCAGACTTCAGAAGCACATAGATTAGCACAGGACGGTTAAGGAGGCACTATACATATCAAAGTCAAATTAGCGCAAATGAGGATGGACCCAGAAAGACGAGGCAGACAAGAACAGGTTCTACCTGTCCTTGTACCTCTCCTTGACGACTGCCTATTCTTTTTGTGTTCATCTTGATTTGTGCTAATTTTTCTTTGTTATAATGCAAGACAAACTAGCCCAATAGTCTGTACTACCGAGGAAGGCATCAGAAGAACGTTATTTCGCTATATCTGGGTGAGAGTGTTGACGCACTCGCGCTCTAGTTAATGGAAGCGTTCCATGTAGGAGAGAAGGAAAGAAAATGTATTAGTGAGACTTTTTATATGTTGCGCAGCAATGAAGAATTGTTTTGAGAAAAGTTTGGGTTTTTAAAGGCTGCGTGCATTTAGGGATGCAGCCGTCGCTAAAAAGCGCAACAACCTGAAGCTGATGTTATCCTAATGTTGGGTTGCGTTGAAATCAGTTCCATATTGCAGAAAAAAGCTGACTTATAGAAGTTCGATGGTCTGGGCTTGCTTTCGAGTGCAGAGAAACGCAGAGCCAGTAATTTTCTCAACAGCCCATTTCATTAGCATGGTTACTCACCTAAGAGATATATGCGAGCAAATGAAAATTCATCCAGCGTGGTATATTGCATTGGTGATATGCTGCTATTGAAACAGCACTCATTACACGCCTAAGTATTGTTCCTTTCGATGCGGTTTCCTGTGCAAGAAATTAAATTGTATTGGTGCATGTGCGGAGATTTCTATTTGAATACCTGAAGCGCAGTATCCTGACTACGCATTTGAAGACCAACGTGGAAAGTGCCATATGGGTTAGACTTGTAATAGACGAGCACGAAAGCCGCAGTTAAACATGTCTGCAGTATGGCCGGTGGTCTCTAAAAAAATTCGTCTAGGAGCGTTTCTTTATGTTCAATTTATCTACATATAACCTGCTGTCGGCGATGTCAAATTCATATATGTAGCTAGATGTGAGCTTTAAAATGCTGACTTTATTTCGCCTCAAGATTATCCGTCCCTATAATTTGATTAAAAAAGTCAAATGTAACGTTACTGTAACTACACGTTCCAATTTTCGAAATGTAACTGTAATGAATTCCTTTTGCATTCAAGGAACTTGTAACGGGAACTCGTTTCAAGATTGGGAAGGAACGAGGAATGAGCTTTCGTTACTGTTTTAGAGGAACGTGTACAACAGAAATGAACTGAGCTGAACTTTATTTGGTCCTGAGAAGAGCAAGTCCCCCCTAAGGGGCTCGTCCGCACTGTCCAAATTGTCCCAAAATTGGTAATGCAGCGTTTCTTTCCTTCCTCCTCACGTTCTGGAAATTCTGAAGAAAAAAGGTGGCGCAAAAACAAACCGAGATAAGTAAGACAAAACTAAGCAGGAATTTGCGCTCCCCGACGTAAAAAATAAGAATATGTCAAGATTTGAGGTCGGTTGTTGTCAGTAAAGGCGACCTGCCATTTAAGTGTTGCCAGTGTGGCTGCTGCAACCATCGCGGGCAGTAATGCCACTGAGCGGTGTGAACAGTCGTGTGTAGATACTTTAATCACGCCTAAGGAGAAGTTGCTCGAGGAGGCGCCGCGCAGTTATAACTCGCTTATGGCGAGCATACTGACCACGCGGTCCGGCATGTCAAGGGTGCGCCTCAGGCCCGCTATCGATGTGACAGGTATTGCGGCGCCATGGGACGAGCACCTACAGCGTGGAACGTAGTCTTCGTGGAGACGCCCCCTTCACTGTCTTTGAGCCTCACAAAGAACGTAAGTAAGTCTCGGGTCTCTGACATCAACTTAGAAACACGGGCACAGCGGACGGCGCCGAGCTCATCAGCTAGCGGTAAAAGCACAGGCTCCACTAGACGTAATATACATGCTATAGCTCAGACAGAGCTACTACCTGATGTGCGCGTGGATTAAGCATCATGCGTCTGCGCAGCTGACGCTCGCTTGATGTTGCGGCTATGTAAGGCTATACAGGAGAACGTGCACATAGCTACCGACATATGAGCATACCAGCACACGTTCTAAATATACTTATTAATGAACGGTAAGTTTTGTAGTCAACATCCCAAGTTACCGGCCGACGAATGGTAAATGCCTGGAAGAGCGACTGCATAAGCAAGATGAGGGAAACGCGTAGAGATTAATCAAGTACGTGGCAGGTTGGTCCCGTAATAACGCACAGGATATATATATATATATATATATATATATATATATATATATATATATATATATATATATATATATATATATATATATATATATATAGCAAAGGAACATTATAGATGAGAAAGAGCGAGAGATAGAGGAAAATATAGTAAAGATGTACACAAACATGGCCGATGTGCACCGGCATAACCAGCGGAAATTTCGTGTAAGGGATAGCTGAAAACAACAGAAAGCATTAACGGAAGCGGAAGCATATGCAGTGCTATAGAGGAAGTAACGGAATGAAGCACAAAAAAGGTGTAGAAGGGAAGGAGGAGGGTTAGGACATGACGTGAAACATGCGGGAACTCAAATTAGATGTCGCGCGCACGCTCAACACAGAAAACGACAGGGTAATGATAAGCAGCACCATGCACTGAAACGTGATATTTTTACGTATACGCGAAACAAAGAAAAAACACAGCCAGGGCTGCTCAAAGCATTACCCGGAAACACTTCGCGTGACCAGTCTTTCTCTTTTTTTTTTTTTGACGGGACGCCCTGCACTAGTTGGCATGCGTACGAAGCACCACAGCATCGAGGTAAACATGGGCCGCTGACCTTTCTTTCCAACCAGCAGCCCGAGATCGCCACAAGAGAGAGAAATATATGTAGAGGGAGAAACGCCTCGCAGCGTCCGAAAAGGCCGAAAAGAAGGAGCAGCGAAAGTGCGACTCAGAGGCCATGTATGATGGCGCAACTCATTGTTATGGCCGGTGCATTTGCGCATGCCAGGAGCGCCGAAAGGGGGGCGCCAAAAGGCATGCCGCGCACAGACAGACTGACGCGCATGCTCTCACAAACGCTTGTAGACAGGAGAGACATCGCCGGATCGTTTTTGCATGCGGCAGCGCGCGTCGCGTGCCTCTGATGTTTATGCCTTCGCCTCACGCTCCCACCTGCCCTCTCCGTCGTTGTCGCTGATCACGGAGCTCCTCCTTCCCCCTAACGTCGACGTGCCTCGCCTGCCCAAACATCCATTTGCCCTTCGTTCATTTGCCTATCTGCTGCCAGCGTGTGGCTGCTCCTAACTCTAACCTCTTCGTCAACAACGGCCGGCCGACCACTCCTGAAGCACCGTTATCTTTGTTCTCCGCAGTGTGCGAGCGGCGAGCAAATGCCCTGCCTCTCGTCACCCGAAATGGGACGACAGCGACATGTCGATGGCCCCTAAGACCCATTAGGGAAACCTTTTCATTCCTGCTTCTGGCACCGAGTGATCTGTGTGTGGCATTCCTCTCACCTTATTTCCCCTGCTCTCTACAAACGCCTTCTTTCGTTCCACGATGCTTGGCTCGTAAAGCAAACACCGCTGTAGCAAGCAAGCATGTAACGGGAAAGTAAAGACCCAGGAAAACCTCTCGAGCCTCCGAGGAGATTTACCGAGGATAATATATGTGCATTTGTGCCTGGCTGGATCGCGGAAACTGCTGCATGATTCCGCTGTCGCCGCAATTTCGTTGCGTTGCATTCAGCGTTGCAAACTATAGTGAGACGCACAGCTCAAAGGATGAGCTCAAAGGATGAGCTTAGAGGATGATCATCGAATCGGTGTGTACAACTGTGCAGCGAGGGTACATAGCACGCCGGGTGCTGCTGGATTATAATTGATTTGAATGTGTCGCCTGCTTTAATGTCTCAGCTGGAACGGGATCATCGTGTTGCCATCCGAGTAATGCTTGGTTTACCTCGTGAGGCTCAATTCATCCCACTACTTATTGAAGCACACCAGTTGCCGCTAAGGCTGCAAACCAACCAGAGGGCGCTACATAATATTGAGCGTATGCACCGAGCCCATGATGGCAAAGCACTCGTTAATAGGCTGATACGGCGCCCGCTTACTCACATGGATAAAATAGCGGCTTTGTTTATTGGCATTACTGACAATTCTGACGAAAGCACTACTTTGACAACTTGGAAAGAGCACAGTGAATGCACCTTCCCTACTCATCTGTCAATTCCAGGAATACGCAAAAAGTGTGACCAACCTGTTTCGGCACTATACCAATTAACCCAGTAACACTTATTTGAAGAATTTGAAGACTACGCTAAAGTATTTATGGACGCATCTGTACGCAGCGACGGCCTAGGTGCTTCTGCAGCTTTCTTTTACCCTTCGACAGATATCAGGCGGTTGTTTAGAATACCGCACCCATCATCATCGGTAACTGCAGAACTAGCAGCGAATGATGTTGCCTTTAAATACGTGCAAAAAGGATTACCAGCATCGAAGGTCGTCATCATTAAAGACTCTCGTGGTGCCCTTAGTAGACTCCCTCGAAAGGAGGCCGACAGCCCCAATTCTATGCAGCATCAGGGAATCCGCCAACAAAATTTTTTCTCACGTGGGGTGTCCTTAGCTGCCTAGTTGGTACCTTCGCACGTGGGCATCGCTGAAAATGAAGAGGCGGATTGCCTTGCTTCACCTTGTAACCATGATGATTGTGACTGCCCGGAAATTTCGTCTATGATGGACAACGCTCGTCTGCTTATACGCCGACACCTCCTAAAGAAGCACCAACACTAGCGTGTCGCGAGCCTATCGTTCCCTCCCCGTGCTTCGTGGTCGTGATTTGCCTCTTCGTTCAAGAGCACTGTTACATAAACTAAGAGTCGGCTCTGTGTTGGTGCGCGAACGCTTATACCGTCAAGGGCGTGTTAACAGTCCGTTGTGCGCAGCTTGTGGCTCATGTGAAACACTTGAGCATCCTATAGTACACTGTCCCGCATTGCCTAGGCAGTGGACTTTGCTGATTAAGGAATATAAATTCCTGGGATATAAGTGCGCGACCATAGATGATTACCTCTTTCCGAGAGGTTGAGTTTCTCGACGCGACCTGGCCCATATCAAGCTCTACTGACTTTTATGGACCAAACAGACCTGGCCACCCGTTTATATACTTGTTTTTTTCGTGTTTACTTATCCTTGTCTAAGTCTTGGTCATTTTTTCTTAACTTCCCTCTCCTCTTTCTTCTTCCTCTCCTCCTATCTTCCTTTCGTCTAACCTATCTCTTACCTCCTCCCGAAAGAATAGGCAGGCGTTGTGCCCTCGAGGTGGCAGTTGCCAGCTTACTCTCTCCCTCTTTTCTCTGTGTCCTTGTGTATCTGTGTATGTAAATCTAATAATAATAATAATATTAAGCGATGGAAACTGGCGACGTAACTGCGGTCATGTGTAAGGAAATGAAAAATAATCATAGGACAGGGATAGCAAAATCTATGACGGAAATTGGCGGACGTTTGAGCTTCGCCTTCAAAAGAGCAGAACGCGATTGCGTGATCGCGCCCCGTTCGCATCGCCACTTCATTCGCTAGCCTGGCTTCGCTTCTCCCTGGACACCTTAACCGTGCCGCAAGGATAGCAACGTATGTGTGCGTAAAAGTGGCCATTTCAAACCCGCCTAGAATGCCTACTGCAAATAGTTATCCTATACTATAAAGTGATTCTTCTTCTTTTTTTTTTTGTGGTTGCGTTGATTAACTTATTATATTGGCTCCCTGTGCCTAGATGTGTGGGAGTTACAATCACGACTTGTTAAGTCTTTGTCGTGTGCATTTCCCGCGTCTGTTTATGAAGTAGAAGAAGACGACCAAAACACATACTTCCCTCGTGTTTGGGATAGTACAGCACAAGGTAGGTTACAAAAAAGAAAAAAGAAAAGAGAAATAAAGATACGACCACGTTCAGACGTGAAAATGCCAATGGAGGTGTTCTTTCGATTGCATCTGTGTTGTTAAAAATTGTTGGTGCTTTATTCAGCATTATTTATTAAGGGATGATTCTCTTCCCACTTGCACTTAATTTCATCACTATAACCTGAAGTAGTCGATACATTTCTGTCGCCTTCTTCTGCACCATAAATGGATGCGGGAAATGGGGCCTTTAATGTCCCAAACTAGTCACACAGTTCACATCTCGATCGATTAAAAAGCGGACAAACCGGTAGCAGATGCGAGATGCCCTAATTTAATTCACGCGCACCCATGTGATGATGAGAGAGTGCTGATGTACCCCGCGTTTTCCCTCTGAGGATTTAGAAGCGATGTCGGATGGCTGTCAGGCGCTTCTTAAGGCTTTCCACATGGGCACTCCAGCAGAGGTCTCGACAGATGATGACCAATAAGAACCTGGGCATCCTGACGTAACAAACACCTTGCCCATTGATGGATAGGGCATATGCCATCGTTGGCGTGCGCGTGAACGTGACCAACTCAGATTTCTGTGGTGAAATCTCGAAGCTATGTTCACAATCGTACGCCGATGCTAAAATCACAGCTTTTTGGAGCCTCGGCCGTACCTGGGGACGTCTTGCACCCGACGTCCAAACACACATGTCATCGGCACGAATCGATATCTGAACGGAACTGGGTATACATTCCACGAGTTTAATTAAAACAAGGTTGTGTAGTGTGGGGCTCATGACGCCACCTTGAGAAACACCGAGGTGTGCGTAATGCTCAGAAGGCGGCCCATCATCGGCTTGCACTAAGGTTCATCTCAGCAACGGATCCCGCTCTAAATTTGGCGATCAAGACGAACCGATTCAAAGGCCTCATATATGTCCACAAAAATCTGCCGTATCTACTATATGTAAATAAATTCTAGTTTAGGAAAGAAAGATACAGTCGGCTTAGATCATCCTGGTATCTGGCGCCTCGGAACGAAATAATGGCGATAACTACATAACATAGTTAGTGAAGTTATTGGAAGTTGCCCAAGCAATCTCTTCGCTACATGCACAAACAAAACTACGAGGAAAACAAACTGCGTTGTTCCTGGTTTTCAATCCCCGCTGTATGAAGCGTTCAGGACAGCTCCAGAAACACAATGCCTCACACAACCGAACGTGTTGTATACGTACATCTCATTTTCACTTTATCACGATCCGAACATATCAATCAATAAGGGAGAACGTCTTGACGTTTCTGGGCGCAACAACGGAGCATCGGAGGTTATAGCCGAAAACGGGGAAGAGGCGAGTAAACAGATATAAAAAGAGGTTCTTGACATGAGATGCCAAGGAGGAGAAGAAGTAAAAATGCTGGAAAAGAAGCAACGCTGAGAAACCGCAATATTGAGTACCTTATACTCGGTAAGGCACAAGCGAGGGGGGTAGCCCGGTAAGCAACAAGGACAGCCTTAGCTCGAGGCAGCAGGGCCCGAAAACGAAATGCGCAGGCCCGGCTCTCGAGACATGGGCGCCAAACAAAGCGTAACAGTGCAGCAGCTGCGGCCGGAACTTCCGCAGGCGTTGGGCACGGCGAAGGAGCGTGGCTTAGTAAAAGGCGAGCGGATCCCACGAAGGATCGGGAGGTGGAGAAGAGGACGACGAACACGGTCAACGTGACGAGCCTGCCGATTCGGGGCTCTCCACGGAGCCGCTCGCCCACATCGCGAAGCGCCGTGAGCGCCGCTGTTCACGAAACCGTACGCTTGTATATACGGCGGTGCCTCGGGGAAATAGCAGTCAGGAAACGAGAACCTTGTTCTTCTCGGCCCACCCGGGAAGTACGATGAAGCGTGGAGTAGAACGGGTGCGAAATATTGTAGTGCACAAACCGCCGTTACCTTTGTTGTCCTGTCAAGGTATACACATTCCTCGAGCCGTGAACGAATGGTAAAAATATTGCGTGTCAGACTCCAGGCTATCTTGTCAAGCTATCTAAATGACAGCTTTTCCACCCAGCACTTCGTATAATTACGCTATCTTTATGCGAAAATAAACAACATTGTCATGACCAATAGGCCCGAAACGGACCAAGGTGTTATTTAAGCGAAACACTGAATACATCGCCCTGTATATATGTTTTATGCATATACACTTAATGACACAGGGTAGGGTGAAATTAAAAAAAAATAGAAATTTGTTTTTTTCGGTTGTTTGGAATGATAAGGCCTTCCTTAACAATATCCAGTGCCCGACACATTTTTTCGCGAATTCTTTGAGCCAAAAAGACCAGGTTTTCGAGACCAGCTGACGAGCAGCCAAGCCCCTTTTTCCAGACGGAGCACAATCTGACCTTTCTGCCTCAAGAGCATTTTTTTAAAAATCGGAACTTGTAGTTTCCCTGGCCTTAGCAGGTTTCAAAAAATGTATTACGGTTACTGAAAGGCACATGGTGCAGTTTTTTTAACACGCGTAGCATTTGCTGAGTCCGCCTGCCTTGTGTGTGAGAGACGTGCACGCAGACGCGGTTCTGTGCATTTATTTTAGTTTTGCTACGCCTTTGTTGATTTTGTTCCGACGGCAAAATACATTCTCGTATGGATGAATCAAAGGAAACTGTATAGAAAGCTCAGTATAATTGGAAATGGACACGCTTCGGCTACTAACAGAAACGAGACCGAAAACACTCGTGCGTGCACTTCAGCAAACAAGTAAGCTTTGTCCTCATTCCGCGTCTTGTCGGGGACACTAGCCACTGCGCCACAGTCACATTTACTGGAGACTTTGCAAACGCGCCTTTTGTATCTCATACTTTCCTCTCGCAGTACTCTTGGTCGGTGGGGTGGCATCGCCCTCTGGGAGTGGTAAGTAAAGTAATGCATCATGACCGGGACCTCCATGCCTAGCTCCTGCAACGCGTCGTTGTGCGCGTACGTTCCCATTCGGCGCGATTCCAATAGGAGAAGTGCAATTTTGTCGACACCTGAACGCACCGCGGGAGGTGGTGACCTTACTTACCCCAAGCTTCGGCCTCGCTCGCAGCATCCATCCATACCAAAATAGCTCTGCGACGCGCGCCTGCGTTGCCTGGCTCTAACACCGCGTTCCTCGCTTACGCTCGCTCCGAGAAAGATCGCCGCCGGGCTACAGGGGAGACACGACGCGCGTTGCATCTCTCCCTAGTCCGGCTGGGGTGTTCAAGAAATCTTTAACATGCCGCAGAATGGTGACCTTAGCCCAAGTTCTGCGTTCAATTAGGGACGCTGTTTTGGCGTTCTGGCTGTCACACCTCTTTTCTGATCCCGCTCTCACTCTTAAATACTACAGCTATCACACGGGTTTGTTTAATCGTTGATCATGGACGTTTGTCTTCGGGATGGAGATGTACCACGAAGCGTCAACGTGGGTGCATACACGTTAAACTGTGCTATAGCAGCCAAACACCAACAGACATTGTGCAAGGTTTCTTATATCGTTGCACGTATCCGCGAGGAAAATGAAGACCAGTGAACGTGCTGGTGGTGGTATCAACTTTATTTGACTCAGTCACCTGCCTGGCGCCTCAGGGTGGCTCCACGCGGGAAGCGACTCTTTCAGCCCAGGAAACAATGGCCAACTGTTTCTCCCGGTCGGGGAGTTCTGACGAGATCATCCCATGTTGATTTTGAGGGAGCTGGTAGAAGTGATTTTGGAGGAGGAAAACCCCCACATCCCCACAAGATGTGATCTTGGGTAGCTATTGCATTTAGAGTACAATTTTTGCAGTTAGGTTCGAATTCTCCGTTAGTGATAATTGCCAGTCTATGAGGGCTGGCCCGCCAAATGACGACCTCACGAGAGCGCAGGCATATAAACGCACGCTTTCACCAGTGAACGTGCTGGCTGCCCCGAGCGGCAGCTAGACAGAAGACGACGACGCTGCGATATTTTCAACCTGTTGGCCGCTCCTGCGCTCACCTTCGCGTCTTAATAAACGGCCCCTTCAGCCGTACACGTCTCGGTCTCTTCTACGCGTAACAGAGTGGTGGAGGTGCTGGGTACGCGCTAACAACGACGGAATCATCACTGCTGCAGCTTCGTCGAAGCCGTCGACTTGCCGGCCTCCCGCCATCTGACGAGATTGTCTTTGACATGCCCGACGAAGGAGACGCTCCCAGGACAGCACCTTGCGGTCCGGTGCAGTACTACCGCATCCCGCCGCCTTTCGAGAGATTTATGGCGACGTTCGAGAGATTTATGGACACCATTCTGCGTGGCTCGAAGTGGAACATCTGCATGTGCTACCTCGACGACGTCGTCATCTTTGGCCGCACATTCGAGGAGCACAACTCGAGGCTTGATATCATGCTGAACTACATCCGAAACGCTGGCCTTGTGTTAAACTCGAAGAAGTGCCACTTCGGAGACCGCCAAACACTTGTGCTTGGGCATCTCGTCGATAAGGATGGAATCCGCTCTGACCCCCCCAGAAGACAGCGGCCGTTGAAGCGTTCAGTGCCCCGCGTTCTGTCAAGGAGCTCCGCAGTTTCCTGGGGCTTTGTTCCTGTTTCCGGCGGTTTATTCCCAATTTCGCCGACGTCGCGTATCCGCTCACGTGCCTGCTACGAAAGGACAATCCCTTTGAGTGGACTCCGGAATGCGATTCTTCTTTTAGTCAACTGAAGTTTCTGCTGACATCACGACCTGTCCTTCAGCACTTCAATCCTTCGGCTCCGACAGAACCTCATACTGATGCCAGTGGCATAGGTATTGGTGCCGTCCTAGTCCAGCGCTATGGTGACCGCGAACACGTGATTGCTTACGCAAGCCGCTCACTAAGCCGGCCCGAACAGAATTACACTGTCACGGAAAAAGAATGTCTGGCAGTCATATTTGCGATTCAGCGGTTTCGTTCTTACCTGTATGAGCGGCCATTTACAGTTGTCACTGACCACCACTCGTTGTGTTGGCTTGTAAGCCTTCGTGATCCTTGTAGCCACCTCGCGCGCTGGGTGCTTAGGCTGCAAGAGTACACCTTCACCGTCTCTTATAAGAGTGGTCGACGACACGCCGATGCGGATTGCCTCTCCCGTATGCCACTCAGCACAACGGACTGTGACGCCGATGACTTCGACCACCTTGTTGCTTCCGTGTCGCCGAAGTTTCCAGACCTCGACACTTTCAAAGTCGAACAGCACAAGGACACTAAATTAACATCGCTCTTTCCCGCTACGTCCGCCCCTACTACAGCACACCATTTCTGTGTACGTGATGGTCTTTTGTACAAGAAGAATTTTTCCAGCACTGGTGCACGTTTTCTCCTGGTGGTGCCGGAGAGCCTTCGGTCAGTGATTCTGAGTGCTATGCACGACGATTCTACCTCCGGTCATGTAGGTTCTGCGCGGACGCTCTACCGTACTAAGGAGCGTTTTTATTGACCGGGAATGCGACAGTCTGTTGAGGTGTATGTGGCCAGCTGCACGCAGTGTCAGCGCCACAAACGCCCATCTACTGCTCCAGCAGGTCTCCTACAGCCGATGCCACCTCCATGCACACCTTTCCAACAAGTGGGCATTGACTTCGTAGGCCCTTTCCCAAGATCAGCTAAGGGCAATCGCTGGATCATTGTATGCGTCGACTATCTCACACGCTATTGCGAGACGGCGGCCTTGCCCTCCGCAACTGCCAGCGACGTCTTGGCGTTCCTGCTGCAACACGTCCTCCTCCGACATGGTCCACCTCGCGTGATCATCAGCGACCGTGGACGGCAATTCACGGCGGATATCGTAGAAGAGCTGCTACGTTTGTGTGACTCCCACCTGCGTCACTCGACACCATATCATCCGCAAACAAATGGACTTGCAGAGCGCACCAATCGAACAATTGTAAACATGCTCTCTATGTATGTTTCATCCGACCACAAGAACTGGGATGACGTACTCCCTTTCATAACGTATGCGTTCAACACCGCTAAGCATGAGACTACCGGCTACAGTCCTTTCTTCTTGCTGTATGCACGTCCACCGCGGCACACACTCGACACAGTTTTGCCTTTTTCTTCTCACGAGAACTTCGCTGTTGCCGAAACCCTCTGCCTTGCCGAAGAGGCGCGTCGTATTGCTCGTTTACGGACTTTGGCGTCGCAAGACAGATCAAAAACGCGCTACGACGTTGGCCACCGTCCTGTAACTTATCGTCCCGGTGATTTAGTGTGGCTATGGACTCCGGTGCGGAAGCGCGGGTTATACCAGAAGTTCTTGCCCACATACGATGGACCGTTTGTTGTTGTCAACAAACTCACCGAGGTCACGTACACAATAGCTCGCCTCACGGCGAGTGGTCGAAGAGCTGTAAACGGCCCCTTCAGCCGTACACGTCTCGGTCTCTTCTACGCGTAGCAATATCAATGTACAGCAATCATTAAACTACGTCGGTAGGGAGACGTTTTAGGTTCGTGTTATGATACACTATTTATTTATTTATTCAAAATTCCTTACATGGCCCATTAAAGGGCATTGAGTAAGGGGGGCATCAGTATATACATTGCAACAAAAAATGCACATAAGAAGCAAAAAAAAAAATCAAAGAACAGAAAAAAAAAGGACACAAAACAAATGCTATAAACAGCAAGGTGCAACAAAGTTATACAGTACTAAAACGCAACGAAATCAGGTTATCACGAAAAGTTTCACGATTAGAGATTGAAACAATGTTACAGTGAAACCTCGGTGATACGAACACAGGTCATACGAATTTCGGGGTGATACGAATTCTTCTTTGGTCCCGGCCAAGGCCCATTGGCCTGCAGTGTAATGGAGTACGGTTGTTGCGAACCGATTTCCCCCGCGACGTTTCATACGAACGTACGTTACCACCCAGGTACGAAGAGGTGCTGTCGCGGAAGACGCTTCAAGCCCGCGCGAGCGCGGGAACGCAAGCGCGCGCAGGCGCAGCGCGCACAGCCAAATCGGTAGAAACACGTTAATACTTCTCTTACGGTGAGAATAAACCTTCAGAGACGCGTCACGGCATCCAAGATTGTGCGCTCGAATCTTTGAGGCTATAATGTACCTCCGTGTGCCTTCGCGTTTAGATTACAGAAGGCATTGTCGCCATACTTCTTTTTTTTTTTCTAGCGCATCGACGCGGGCTGCTTTCGTTTTACTGTGTGTGCACCTGCCTGCCTCGTGCATCAGACATAACATTAAAGGTGGACGAGGACCAAAAGAAGGTGAGGACGGTCTTGGCGAAGGAGTCAGGCCCCACAACGTCTACATGCGCGACTGTTGAGGTCGCACTTGTGCAGGCACGACCATAAATCTCCCAAAGAACATCCCCAACCCCACCGCGATAACAAAATCGTAACATGGGACCGCGGTTCTGAAATGTTGTGGCCTTGGTCTATCGCGTCAAAGCGCTTCTTCCGTTATTTTGGCCACAATACATCTTAAAACAAAAACTCAACTGACAGTCATACAGAGTTCTTCCTGACGTTGCTGCGGCCCTGAAAAACGATAAATGAAAATGTACGCCAGCTTTCTTTTGTCGCATGCTAACCTTCCATGCTTTCTGGTGATACGAATTTCGGATGATACGAATATTTTTGTTGGTCCCGTGAGATTCGTATCACCGAGGTTTCACTGTATCTGGAATACCGTTCCAATGGGCTATGGCTCGAGGTAATGGTGATGAGTTAAATGCCAGCGTGTGACCATGGATGCGCATGAAACTAAGTGCGTTGTGAATGTGCCGAGATGTGCGCAGAGGAGGATGAAGCGGCAAACAGTGAAGTTTATTACTGTAAATGTATTTATGGAACAAACATAAAAGGGCAATGACGCGGCGTTGCTGTAGTGACAGAAATGAGAGGTCTTGTTTTATTAGAGTGATGCTTGAATGATAGTCGTAGTTACCCGAGATGAATCTAGCTGCACTATTCTGGATGGCTTCCAACATACGGACAAGGTAATCTTGATGTGGTGACCATGTGGATGATGCATACTCTAGTTGCGGGCGAACGTAAGTAAGATATGATAGTGCACGTACGTTAGAAGGAGCGTTGCGCAAGTTTCATGTCACGAGTGGATCTCCACCCAATGGGACGTGTCCTTCAAAGGGCCGTGTACCCAGTTTGGTTGAGACACCAGCACTGAAGACGGGTTGCCCACACGTGTGTAGACGGGTGGCTACACACGCATACATTATTAGTCTACTACAAGATATTTCAGAGTAGACTTCGGACCTATACAGGGTTCCTGTTCGGTACTAGCTTATTTTGAAGTATGGGTCAAGGTAAATTTTCAGAAAATTAATGCTACGCTCGAATCGTTATCATCATCATCATCATCATCATCATTATTGTTATCTCCCTACATGCACCGCATGTCGAGGGCATCTAACCATAAGGGACATAGAGAGACAAATGAAGCAAAATCAGAGGCTCTAAACAATAGAGAAAGCTCCGGTTTGCTACCATACACTATAGGAAAGGGAGAGGAGTTAATGCCCAAACACCGCCTGATGCTAACACCGCATTACGCCTAGTTTTATCACACCATCTATTTCTCTGCCTTTTCCCGAGTACACTATCCCTCAAGAGCACCGAAAGACAACCACCTGGCATTACACCTCCTGCCAAACTACATTCTCTTATTATCAACTGAAACACCAGCACCCTGCACCGGCTCTTAAAGACACGCCCATTTCTTTTCACGTTCCATAACTCGTTGGGCAATCCCGAACTTCCCGAACTTTTCTTGCTAGTCTCCTCGACCATTCAGGTCACAGCGGAAAAAAAACTTTGTTTCACGCTGGCATCGTTTCGTTTGATTGTTGTGAAACTGCAGGAATCGTAGCAACGCTTCTTGGTTTACTCTCTGTAGGCTTCGTTTTCTCTAAGCTCACGCCGAATTCCACTGACGAAAGTATACGCAAAGCGAAAGCAATTTCCGGCAGACACGATCTCTCGCTTTATATAAAATTGCGGTTGCTTTGAACCCACACATTATAACGAAATGTAATACAAACTACCCGAGAAAACCAGGCGGCAGTTGAAGTTTGCGAGTTTTATGGCCCCTTTATACTACGCTGGCATGTACAACACCGAAAAAAGCACGGCGCGTGGTTTGAGAATCCAGCGTGGCGATACGGACGTGTGCTGAATTAAGACCACCGACTGTGTGCCCGCAACGTCGTTGGAAAATACAAGATGCGCGGGCTTGGTTTGGAAATGGCTCCAGAATGCTTGCGGAGTAGAATGAAGAAGTAAGCATGGGCGAAAAACTTCTACGAGCACGCCGAGCTACAGCCAGGAACTCTGAGGTGTCACGTAAACAGACGCTGAGTTTGCTTTTGCTTAGGAAGTGCAGAAGTATGTTAGTTTTGCGGTATAAAAAAGCCGACCGACCGCTGTAATGGGCGCTGCATTCGTAAATTCATTGCATGTAGGTTTCAGTAGAACTCTTTTCTTCCTACGTTTTTTTTTGGTTTTTGCATCCTTCTTTTTGTCATATTTTTATCTTTCTGTTCATTTTATGTTATTGACATCACAGCAGTTTTTGTGCGTCCTTCGCCTGTATAGGAAATGTTTTATTATTCACGCTTCAGTAAAACCATTTTGCCTTTTTTTTTTTTAACTTTTCGTAATATTGTCCTTATGACAATGCTGAGACGTAAGCACTGTGGTTGCTTTTGTGCATATCTTCTCCGTTATTGATGTTTTATGTTTCCCCCCGCTGTGAGTAGCCCCTCACCTTCTTTTAAACACACACAACACACACACACACACACACACACACACACACACACACACACACACACACACACACACACACACACACACACACACACACACACACACACACACACACACACACACACACACACACACACACACACACACACACACACACACACACACACACACACACACACACACACACACACACACACACACACACACACACACACACACACACACACACACACACACACACACACACACACACACACACACACACACACACACACACACACACACACACACACACACACACACACACACACACACACACACACACACACACACACACACACACACACACACACACACACACACACACACACACACACACCATGTCGAAGCACTCATTGAGAAGTTCAGAGCTGCATCCGTCTCGCTATGCACCTCTGCATTAAGACATCGACAGTGCTGGGAACAACTCCGGCTGCGCGCACCACCAAACCTCAGGCTCACTCACCGCCATCTACGACATAAGAACGGATCGAAGAAGCAGGCATCCATGATGGTTTCCTGCATTGCAAAGCACTGCCCAAAACAACGCGCGTTTCGAGCAGCGCAAGAAAGAAAGAAAGAAAGAAAGAAAGAAAGAAAGAAAGAAAGAAAGAAAGAAAGAAGAAAGAAAGAAAGAAAGAAAGAAAGAAAGAAATGTGCACTGAGCAGTACAGTGCGCGGCCGAATTGACTGCTGGTATCGTGTCCGTATGACGTGACAGCGGCAGCGGCGAAATATCGATGGTGAAGCGACAGTATACGGACTCTTTAATATTGATTTGCTTATATTTCTATTGTTTGCCATCGTGTGAGTGAAGCTGGATAGGATTCGAACGGACCTTGTGAATGCGTGTTACGCTTCGGACAGTCTCAGAGCTGCATGGTCGAGACATATCGCCGAGCAGCGTTTACTACACGAGTTCTGACCGATTTCCGATCCAGTGAAGTTTTTAAGGAACAGCAGCATGTAATAGCAGCAACATTGGATTTGGCGGTGAAGAATGTTCTGCGTATTTAGGGCTTTCTTTCTTTGTACAGCGGTGTCCATGCCATGGGAAAGTTTTTCGTAAGCTCATACTTAAGTGTAATCATACGTCGTGAACTATTTGGTTGATCTTTTTTTAATGTTGTCGCTGATGGAATACTTGGATTGCTTGTCTCTCGAAACTAAATATGAAAAGTTCCAGAGCTTTTCACTCGCTGTATATCATTGCCTTTTAACCATCTCAATAAGTTGCAGGTTACGATGACAAACATTGCTCTTCACCAGAAATACCGATGAGGCCGGCGTCCAACGCAACGTTCTCACAAGCACTAAGTCTTATAAGCTCATAACATTGTTTTATTGGTGCCGCGCATGCTCAAAGTGCTTTTTTACTTACGCGCACAGCAAGCAAATAACATCCCCAGGTTTACAGATGTTGTAGATGAGCTGACTCGAGTCCATTTCATACACATACGTACAGCGATGCTCTGTGCGCGTCATCTGCTTCAGTCTAGCTTCGGCGGAGATCAAGATATAACTTCGTCGAAAGAAACCTTATTTGGGCCATCCAGTTCACAATAAAGGCAACTGAGCACACAAGGCTACCCTAGAGTACTAAGATTGGGTCTTCCCATATTAACACTTGTCGACAATGATACTGTCAAGGGTTCGTGACGTTGACGAAGGAAGCAGTTGGCGTATCCAAGAGGAAACAAGAGAGGTACTGGGATTGTTACCCAGCGCCTCCACCAGACGTCACGGGGTCGTGACGATATATCTACTTGTGTACAGAGGAAAAGATTCGCGTCTCGATACCTTCTAGAGTCCTTCCTTTATTATCAAAGTGGTTGAAAAAACGTGAAGTTACATTTAGATTACACACATACATGTAGGAGGAAGAGGAGGAGGGAAGGAATGAAAGACCACATACATGTAAGACATACATGTAAGTGGATACAGTGGACGACAGGGGGGAAGACAGAACCGCTGTTCAAGATAAAATCTTCGACACAAAAGTGAGCACCGACCTTTTATTTTTTTTATTTTTATTTTTTTTTGCCGGGAAGGTTCCAGAACGCATAGTTGGAAAGCAGGTTTCTACGCAACAAGCTACTACCACTCCTACATGTTGTGGCAGTAGTTGCGTCGTATTTATGTGCGGAGCACATTAGGAGCTCGGCTTGTCGTCCATCCAACACATGTAGCTCGATCATGCTCATAGTGAAGCTCTCAATACAAGGCCATAGCAATGCTAGGAATGCTCAAAGCCATGCTTTAAATGAACGAACACAGGTCTAAAATAGCATTGCCAGGTTTGGCTACTTTGCGCCAGTTTGGTTACTTTTTTTAGGCCGGTGGCGGCAGAGAAAACGTCTTGGCTACTTGGCTACTTTTTGGCCTGTTTCTTGAGGCCTTCATTTAAACCAAATTAGCAGTGTATTGTGACGTCGCACACCCTGTCGTTAGAGTATGCGGTGTCACAGCTTGGTGACCAAAGAGTGTTTCCAGCTCCAAAAATTGAATTTCGGACTTACATTACACAAAAGAAAAGGCTTTTGTAGAAGTGGCTTGCACTCGGGGGGAAAACTGTTGCACAGCGCCCCATTTCGCAGGGCCACCTGTAGCTGAACGCGACTTTAAACTGAAGTGGGAAGCGAGGCCCTCTGCATCCAGGACGAAGGCTCTCTGCCGAAGGCGCTCTGCATCCTGGACACTCTGCACTGATCGACATTAAAAAGTCGCATATCTGGCGCACTGCTTGTGGCGTTTGTAAAGATTAGGTACGCACTGTGACTCGAGAATAATAATTGCTCCAACCTCGTCATCACGCGAGAAACGATTGCGGAAATGTCTGTATTTTATGTTTCCATAACAACAACTGCGATTTTTAGCACATTCTGCAGTGCTAATTTTTATTGTAGCTGGTACTTCTAGCCCCTTCAGGAAAAGTCATGCAAGATGCGTGAAGAGAAGTTAACTGCTTCAGTACCACAAAAAACTTCATCATCCTTGCACAAAATGTTTGGTAGAGTCAACAATTTATGCGCAAATCTTAGAAAATGTAATTTTGCAGAGCTTTAGGCAGGCTTATTTACATTCCCACGAAATGACTCTTGAATTTTACTTATTTGAATAACAATGTCGCAGTTGAATTCACACGCGTATGGCTACTGTTAGGCTACTTTTACTTCCAATGGCTTAGGTTAGCTACTTTTTGGCTAGGTTTCATCATTTGACTGTTTTTGTCGTTTCGACCTCGCAGCCCTGGTCTAAAAAATATAATTAACAGAAATATCCAAAGAAGTAATCGCTTAGACTTTTCGGACACATGAGACTGACTCCGGCGTGGCGCAAGAGAGGGCGCCACCGCCTCGCCGAGCGAGCGTATGCCCCTCCCCCTGCGCCGCCTCCGCGTCGACGCTATGGCGGCGCGGCGCTGCGTCACTACGTGCCTACATTTGATGGGGGAGACATCCTGACGGAACTCGCTCCAGACGACGCGTATCTCAGCTGCCGTAACAAGCAGGAACTCGATAAAGCGCAGCAAAAAGTAGCTCGCATGTCGCACACCGAGTTTGTGAATATGCCCAAAGAGATTGTACTCGTGCCGGGGAAACCCTACATGCTTTACTCAAACATTGGCGTCATAGATGCTTTGGTAAACGGATCAGTGGCAACTCAACTCTATATACAAACGGGAATCGCCGGGCGCCTGTGCGACGCAGTTCCTCAGGTTCCACAGTAGCGGTGCTGTGATACGTTTTGGAGAGCAGCTCTTAGTCTCCCGTTCGTGCGTTGAGCGGCGTCGCTTTCACCGTTGCCGTTGGTGAATCGATAGATATGAATAAGTAACCGATAGACACGAAAAAAAATAGTGAAAAAAAATACCCAGGAACAAATGAGATTTGAGCCCGGGCCTTCTGCGCGGCAGTCGAGTATCCTACCACAGAGCCATGGTTGTTACGGCGGATGATTATATGGACATGACTCATCCATACCGTTGTGAGCAATAATTTTCCTTTGCAAGGGCTCCACAGAAGCTACGGAGGCGTGTACATTAGATTCCAACATAAGGGCGCATATTTTTCAAGATGGAGAAAAATGCGCACTTCCGTGGCAAATTGCAACATCGTGGAAAGGAAAAAAGAACGAAAGCAAGAAAAACAAACAAACAAAACAAAACGATGGAACAGGATTTCTCAGTCGCACAAACGTCCCCTGGGCTTAGACTCATCAAATCTTCACGCCTCTTCTGTATCTTTTCATCTTTGATGTATAGAGGCGCGCAGCGAGTTTGACATATTTATCTTTCATTCGACATTCGTGATCACACACGGTGCGTTACTTCCGCATTCCTCGGAGCTGGCGACGCAGTCGCGGAAAGGCGGTAGTCCGTGGGAGCTCATCTTTTCCATTATTCAACGGAAAACCGCTTCTGCGCAGCAATGGCTCCTCGCGAGACACATCAAAGGGCGCGCCCGGAGGGAGCACTCAAAGTCAATTGAATAACTTAGAACGACTACACGTAACAAAAACAGTAAAGCTGAATGCGAAGCGACAGGAAGGAAGAGCTATATAATAAGCTCACGCGGCGAGAGCTTCGTTACTCGCTGCTTTATTCTAACTCACGTAAGAACTGACTCGTGGGCGCAGGACGTGGCGCATTAAGGGAAAGCACCGGCACAGTCCTAGAAAAACGCCCACCCTTATAGACCATATAGGTATATACGATAGCGCGCCGGAGCCATCTACCGAGTAAGAGGTCTGTAGGCAACAAATGGACCGGCAGAAAGAATGATTTCTCCAACCTTATACTTTCCATACAGGAGCGTTCATTCTTCATCTATGGAAGGGAAAAAGAAAAGCAGATACGACATACACACAGAATAACGTCCTTTTACTTTCGCTTCCGTCAGTGTGTACGTTCGCGCACCGCTACGCTGTCGGCAGTGCGAGGTTCTCGTTCCGCCAGCCCCTCTCCGAAACATCAAAAGCCTATAAATTACGGCTCAAAAGCAGAGCAAAAGCGGCAACAAAAGGGGTGGAGAAGCGATGCACAATTCAAAAGCTCCTCGTCGTCCCCACTCAGAAGAGCAGATAAGCGGCCCAGCGCAGCGGCTGCTGTCAGGGGGGCTCAAATGCCAACTCATGAATCATTACCGAGAGAGATCGCCTCCGCCGCCGCCGGTCGCGAGCGAATCAATTTCCGCGCACGGTGCGCGAAGCCCCTGTCGCTCCGGAGCGCCCTGCGGCCGCGCTTCGTCCCGCGGAAGGTGCTCCGTGGGAGGCACTGCCGTCGACGTCGACGGTATAGAGTATATAGAGTACATGTATGTAACTAGAGGCGGCAGCAGCAATAGCAGCGATTCGTGCGGATCACCAGTGCCAGCGCTGAAGCCGGTCATCGGGCGCATAAGTTATACGGCCGGAAGCAACGACGCGTCAATAATAACGATGCTCGGCGTTGCGACATATGCATCGACGACGTGCAGAGTCGAGGGAGTCCATACAAGAACGAAGCTGCGTGCCATACAGACCACGCAAAACTTTTCTGTGCCTCTGTGAGTTAGAAGGGGCAGAGGGAGAAAGCTTCCTTCGAGGCACCCCGAGCTGCAGCGCTCGTATGATACAGCCAGAACTCTGTAAGTGAGATAAGAGTGAACCGGGTGTGCTGCCTGCCACAACTTCCTTATTGTCGAGCTGAATATACGAAGAACGCAAATAGAAGGGAGCGTTGTGAACACTTCAGAAGAATAGAATTGTGAGCACTCGGGGGAACGACAAAGAAGGCGCGAGCGTGCGATGTAAGATCGCCTTTGTGGCTGACATGTAAGGAAGCGTGCTTCGAAGACTGCACGGATGCATATACTGGCACGCTCGTCCGCAGAGCAGAAGCACAGTGTCCAGATTTGCTTTGGCACAGCTTCGCGCAGTAGACCGCATACTTGATTTGAACTCATTTGAACGCGCTTTCGTGCAGTTTGCCATCCGGTATGTGTTTCTCACTGTACCGTTAGATATATTGTTTCGCGCTCATCGCGGGCACAATAAAACAGAGAAAAACCTAAACTTGACAAGTTTCAAAGACAGTGCTAGCTTAACTACAGTGGCTTCTCCCATGGCCGAATCGTGCGGCGAGGGCAAACTACCAATGTGCTGTCTGCACTCCATGCGAAAGAAATGATCATCCACACACTCCATACAGATGGTTAACTCACGAAACTGAGACGTGCGGTCCCGATGTTTATCACAGGGTTCATCCCGACGGTTCAATAAAGTATTTCTCAATTATTGGTTACGTCTTTCCAGAAACCTTATTCGTAGTTTTCAACCCATGTTTCCTTCTTCCCTCTTAGTGGCCCGAGAGGTGAGCAGTCGCACTTGCCCAATCTCTGAAGGAAAACAAGAGAGAGGAAAGGTAGGGATGTTAACCAGTTTGGCATAACCAGGTATGCTACCCTGCACAGGGGGGAAGGGATGGGGGAGATTGAAAGAAGGGTAAAGAGAAAGAGGAGGAGCACACATGCACACACATAGCGTCACAGCGCAGAGCGGCAGTCTTGTGCAGTATACGGCGTCATTAAGAGTCTACAGCCGCTCGTGCAAGTCTGTTGTCCTCAGGAATTTGAGCAATGCCTTGGTTGATTGAATTCTCGATGGCTGGAGAATAGTTTCTAGCGTCATCGTTCTGTTGTCGAGACGAGGGAGGGCGGATGAGAGGGATCGTCTCTGCACAGCGTAGCGAGGACAGTCGCAGAAGATATGCTGCAAAGTCTCCTCGTTACCCAATCTCTGAGGTACATACATGCTGAATGTATGTAGCAGCATGCACATACATGCCGCATGTTGAATGTTGAGTGGGATTTTTACACCCAACGTTAAAATTACTGCTTCTAATACTGTGGATCAGAGCGCTGCCATCCCGCTCAGCTTCTGAACGTCACTGACAATAAACCCTAGTATTCCCAATGACCCTCAGTTCGAAGATTTTTCGTTCATTCCACCGCGTTGAGTACAACGCCGCCCAATGGCACAAGATGCTGCCCTTCAGAAAGAGTTATTGTGAGTGAGGTGTTGGTAAAGTGCAGTGACGACTAAAGATGATGAGCGTCCGCCATGCTGGAATAAGTGGTTACGGTGCTTGGCTGTGGACCCGAAGGTCGCGGGTATGATGCAGGCTGCGGCGATCGCATTTCGGTGGAGACGAAATGGTGGAGGCCCGTATACAGTGCGATGTCACTGCACGTTAAAGAACATCAAATGGTCGAAAATTTATTTCAGGAGCCCTCCACTACGGCATCCCTCATAATCATAACGTGGTTTTGGGACGTTAAAAGCGCAGTTATTATTATTATTATTATTATTATTATTATTATTATTACTATTATTATTATTATTATTATCTGGGGTTTAACGTCCCAAAACCACGATATGATTATCAGAGACGCCGTAGAGGAGGGCTCCGGAAATTTAGACCACCTGAGGTTTTTTAACGTGCACCTAAATCTAAGTACACGGGCCTCAAGCACTTTCGCCTCCATCGAAAATGCAGCAGCCGCGGCCGGGATTCGATCCCGCGCTATGATTATTATTATTATTATTATTATTATTATTATTATTATTATTATTATTATGAGTGACGTTGCCTTCGGTTTCTAGAGTTCTGATAGATAGATAGATAGATAGATAGATAGATAGATAGATCTATCTATCTATCTATCTATCTATCTATCTATCTATCTATCTATCTATCTATCTATCTATCTATCTATCTATCTATCTATCTATCTATCTATCTATCTATCTATCTATCTATCTATCTATCTATCTATCTATCTATCTATCTATCTATCTATCTATCTATCTATCTATCTATCTATCTATCTATCTATCTATCTATCTATCTATCTATCTATCTATCTATCTATCTATCTATCTATCTATCTATCTATCTATCTATCTATCTATCTATCTAAAAAGCAAATTAGTAATCCCTTGCAATAAAAAGTGGACAGTAGAGGACATCTCTACTCAGCTTCGCATGCGTCGATGTGGTGACCGGCGGAAACAATCCGCGAGCGCAAACAACACTGCATTCCGGCAAATCTCGGCGGATATGGAGGAGCCGTGGTCGTGGACCAACGCTCTCATCTCAAGAGGCCACCGCTGCGACCGCACTTCCGATGAAGAACCGCAGAGAGGCGGGCCGCGGCCGCTGGAATGGCGGCCATCGTTCGCCGACTCCTAATCGAGCCTTCACGCCCACAAGCGAAACGCTCATTCCACGCAAGAAGCGCGCAAGAAAAAAAAAATAGAAATAGAAAGGAAAGGAACAACACCAATTGGCAATGCACGAATGTCAGGTGCAGGACACGGCTTCGCCAGCCGCCACTATAGCTGCGGTCGCTAAATGAGGCACACATATTCGAGCATGTACCGTATAGGAGATTGTGCATCGGCCTGTACTGTCTACCGCCTCGCGGTGTTTCTTATTTTCTCATTAAACCTAACTTCATTAAGGCAGGCAACGAGCGTGAGCCTTGATTGAACTTAGCCAGCCGTGTGCTGGGATTTAAAAAAAGGGGGGTTCTTTGTTCGTGCTTAAAATATTCTTTTTTTTTTCCACCCTGTGTGGGAGTCTTCGTCGCAGACGTGTGTGTTTCATTGCAAGCATTAGGCGTGGTGGTTACATAAAAAGTTGAAAAACAAACAAACAAACAAACAAGCAAGCAAGCAAACAAACAAACAAACAAACAAACAAACAAACAAACAAACAAACAAACAAACAAACAAACAAACAAACAAACAAACAAAATGTTCTGGTATTTCAGAAGAGAAGTTTGATATTATATACAGCTTTATAGCTATTCTTTGGTCTCTAAACGTGGGGTCACTCTAAGGTCGCTATATACTGGCGCTTTATGAAAGAGACATAATATATCAGGCTGGAAGGCTTACACTGACCAACAAATATCTGGACTCACGTCTAAGCTGCTACGGCACATACAATATAAGTACGCGAATTTGAAGATACTGCATAGGTTACTGGAAAAAGGACGCGCTGTTTCTTTTTTTTTTCTTCTAGTAGTCTAGTTCATCATTTTCAAGCTTTGTATATTCTACTGGTGCATATTGTTTTTTGTCGAGTCCATATCAATGGATCGCCGCTCCAGTAGTCACAAAACTGCCGCAACGTCAAACAGCATGTGCAAAGCATAACAGTCGCACTCGGTTTAAGCTCACCCCTCTGCGTGAAAAGGCATAAATCCAGAGCATGGTTATGCACGGCAACGGACATCGCAATGAGACTCGAAAGGTGGACAGAAGGTAAGAACATAGTAAAGAACGGGACTGCTTCCTGACAGTCTGTCGCAGTGCTAATGGAAGTTATTGCGAACTACACGGAATCGTTTGTTATGCTTGGGTGACATTTTTTTTTTTCAGCGTCCACAACCCCCGGACTTCATTGCCACGAGCGAGTCGAGGAGCACCTTCAATGTTCCGGATACAGCGCACAGTGTAGAATACAGGAACGAATGCGATGTCATCCACGCGAATACACGTTATTCACCGTTTGCCGGAGTGTGCGTAAACAACGTTGCATGCAGGCACGCGCAGGGGAAGATACTGCTGCGAAGAGAAAAAAATAGTTTCGACGCACCTTGACTCGATTTTTCAAAGAAATGGTGAAAGAGCAGCAAGCGGGATTTCGTCATCGTTAGCTGTTTATGAACATACGACTTTCGCGCACTGGAATGTGCAGCGTGCAGCTAGCGCGCATTCGAAATTTGGAAGATCGGCAGCCCTGCTCGATTATTTACACCTGTAATGTTTAGCACAGGTGGCGCGGTACTGAATGTGCATTGATGTGATGCTATACACGCCGAACATGGCTCACAGTTTCCGAGAAGTTCGAAGGTTAAAGGTGCTACAATCCTGCGCGGCCCTGATGTGACTGGCGATCGTGCTGTAGCGAGTACATGATCAAAACTTGGCCCCGTAATCACAATCCAATATTAGGCGCTTTTAGCTGACCGATTCGGCGGTCCGTTCCCGTTCCGCTCAAACGCTCAACGTTACCGGAGCGCAACGCGCGTTGTTGGTTTGAGCCAAGCGTCTTTCGGTCAAGTCAAGCGCGACGCCATCAGTGCATGAGTCATAAGTATGTTGAAAAGGAAAATGAAAAGTTGTACTTATCTTACAGCAAGAAAGGAGAGTATGTTTTAAAACAGCATGAATTTATTTATTTTGGCGTTATTCTTGCGAGTGCTCGACGCGTGAGCCTTTTCTTAATTGGTTTTTTGTCCCCTTGGCTTCTCCTAATTTGTTTTTGTCGCAGGACTCCGCAAGCCTTTGCAAGTAAGTGATTTCATGTGCAATAGCCGCAATTTCGTTTTTAACAGCAGCCACTCTCCCACCTATTCACAAACGCTTGAACTTCACTAGCCACCGCCCTCGAGGCAGCACAAACGCGTTTCAAACGCGCGGCGTTGAAGCAGCGCGTTCAGCGCGTTGCCTTGTGGAAAGTCAAGTTAAGGAGCGTTCAAGAATATGTGCGAGAGTGACTGCTGTTAAAAACGAAATTGTGGCTATTGCACATGAAATCACTTACTTGCAAAGGTTTGCGGAGTTGTCGGAAATACCAAAGAAGCAGCTCTATACGCTCCTTTATTGCCCGCAGTGTCATCTCCCGATGTATCGCAGCAATGACGTTTCGTAAGACGTCATCCCACATGCGCGGATTTTCAGAAGGATTGGCTGCGACGACTTTTCTGAGGAGGCACAAATCGTCGTGTATCCTGAAGTGGCGTCGGGGCTTGCTTGTTGGCCGAACAGCCACTACGTTTTCCAAGCAACGCGGACTCGCGGCAGAAGAGGCTGCCATGTTGGTTGTTTCTTCTCGTGTCACGTGACCTCTCGCTCGCTACAGGCCGCCGGCGGTGACGGTCCGGTCACACGCTCAGCGCTGACCGTCTGGCGCATGCGCAGTGGCCCCCACCACCGGCTGGCTGAACGGAGCGGGAGGCGAAATACGGTCCAGCTAAAAGCGCCTATTATTCTAATTTCTCGTTTTGGTCGTCGTTTTTGTGACCTTAAAAAGCTTCAGAAACAAATTAGACCTGTGCTAAAATGCAATTTCATAGCTATGATTCACCTGCTTACCGTTCTTGTGCCCTCAGGGACACTTTACGCTCAAGCCGCACGGCTGCATCGCACAGGGCAGGAGGCGACTTCAGCCTGAACAAGCCCTTAACACGCGTCATGCTCCCAAAAACTCTAAACAAAACAGGAGGCAAATATGAGGCGTATGCTCGTCCGAGCTTGCAGCATCTGCTCACACAGTGTTTTGAACGTCTGGTCACTTACTTAAGTGTAGTGTACCTGCAGTTATGTTCGTTATTTTTTTATCTTTACCGTTTATCTTCCCTGTCAGTTGTTATCCTCATGTTTATTCACCGTTCAGAATTCAACATAACGAATGAGCGAGGTGCTAATCTGCTAAGTATTATTAGCCTTGTGTAGCAGCTGTATTGTATAACATACAGCTGAAAGAACAAACAGGCAAAAAGAGGCGAAACGGCGAAAACAGGCAAAAACAGGCGAAAGAAAAGAGCGCAAGAAGCTCTTTCTTTTCGCCAATTATCTTTTTTCCTTTTCTTTTTCTCTAATTTAGCTGCGCGCAAAGTTACTGGAACCTGGTAATGAAAGAAGGGAATTTTGAAACTCGTTTCTTCTTTTGACTCAACGTTAATGAACTTAAAAGAGTAGAATTAGAGTCTCATATACTTTTCTTGGCTCCATTATCTGCTGATTTTGACTGTGGAACTTGCTAAGTTTGCCTAAAAGTGTCTCAGAGTTCAAGGCCTAAAAATAGAGAACAAAGCGAATAAAATCCACAGATCTCTCTATGTCCCGGTATTCACCATGCTAATGTTATATAATAGTAATGTTATGATGATAACGCACTCGTTAAGCCGGCCTGGTATACACTACAGTCCAGCAAAAACACCAACTTGCCAAAATGAAATAACGTGCTAGACCACAGTGCTAGACGGAAAGTCTGTAACTATAATAATCGATGTCTGTCCAGAATAATTTCAAACCCTCCGGTGTTCTTTAACCTGAACCCGAAAGAAGGTACAAGACATTTTTGTATCTTTGCCCGTTTGGAGTGCCGGTTGGCAGAGTAGGAAATTAAATCCGCGATCATCCTTTTTTTCTCCCCTGCAGATGGCATTGCTGCTGACCAGCACGAACAAACACACCAGATCTATTAACCTGGTTCAAATTACTACGGAACAAAAGTGAGCGCCTCGAAGTTAATTTGTTCAATCTCTATAATTAAAAGATAAAAGCAATGGTGATGGACTGAAAATTACTAATCCCGATCTTTCTTAGTTAAAAGGTGCTACGTTGAGCTGTAAAAACAAGTTACCACCACCACCACAGTCGAAAGGAGAAGAGAAACTGCAATTACTGGTCGCTCTGAGGGTGGTGAACACGGTGTCGTTGAAGTTAGTCTTCACTGTACACAGTGTCCAGTAGAAGGAAAGCAAAATAAGCTAGCGGGAACCAATATATAACGCAAAGAATTAGCCTGCACACAGGCCCACTGCCGTTCGTGCCTTAAGGTCGGTTCTGGTACCCCTGTTGGCGCAGTTTTTACGCGCTAGACGCAGCAATCACAACCGCACCAATCACCGCGCTTAACGTTTAATTAAACCAGACACATTGATTACGGTGTCCGAGATGACGAGAAAGTACAAAAAAAAAGAATAACAATGTACAAACGTGGTCACATTATGGTGAACGCAAAAAGCTTCGTCGGTGTTGGTGTGCCTGTATAATATACAGACTAGACACTCATTTTTCTGACGCGCACTACTGAATTCTTATTGTTTTGTTCAACGTATCTGACACACCTAGAATCAGAGGTGTCCGTCTCATTTGACACCCTTTAATATGGGTGTAGGCAGGGGTGTTTCTGCGACACCTCGCACTTCCTTTGGAAGGTCCACCTTATCGTAGAGTGTGATGCAAAGCACCTCTTATTTCTTCTTCGGTCTACACCCTTATAGGGTCCGTGTGGTCTCTGCGAAAAGCCCAACATAGCAAAAGCTTTCACAACCACTAGAGTGTGAAAGTGTTTACTGTGTAGCTGGGCGCAGAGTCAATTCCCTTCCGATCAGGGAGTAAAAAGGCGCGGGTTAATTGCGTCTGGTGCCTCTCTTCCCTGGGAGTTAACTTTACGCTTTACCATCAGTGGCGAATGGTTAGTTTCAGGAAGAGGAGCTTGAGGGCGCCTGCGAATAACGTTGCCTCTGCTTTTGAAGCCATCGCGCTCAATTCTCGTTAAAGCTTCGTTAACGAAACTATAGGCACTGAACGGGCCGGTGAACGGCGCCGAGTCGATGGTAAAATAGAAGCAGTTAAACCAGAAGAAATTAAGGGCTCGCAGCATCCTCGGAAGCGCGAGGCTAGACTGTAGATAAACGGTAACTAATCTTTAAAAAAAATCGAACAGAGCTTGCGGCGTTCGCAAAGCGTGAATCACAGATAACGGAACTGTAAAAGAAGTCCATAAGGTCCCTTCTCGATAGATACGGAACAAACAGAAATATATTACTTTTTTTTTTCCTGGTGAGAAGAGAGATCCGGGCTAAACTGACCCCCGTATATGCAAAACCAGCACGAGCTCTTCGGAGACCTGCTCCAGAAGATAAACGTGAGTGCGCGTATATATCCTCCGAGGGTAGCTTTCTTCCCACACATCCGTGGCATAAGCTACGAGCGACATCTAAGTTAATTTTATGTCCCTTCCCCGGGCCCCTTTCTGAAGAACCGGAAAGAAATTAAGGGACGCGTACTGCGCGGCACGACAGCGCTTATCTGGGCAGCCTGGTATTTATCTTTCTTTTGTTCGCGAAAGAGCAGTTGCTTCTGCCGAGAAAGATAGGCAAATGGGATCTCCGCCTAAACCACCGACGCTGCAGCAAAGCAGTCGGTAACTCCCGAGGGAACCGGCGCAAAGCGACTGGGAAAACGGCCGTGGGCGTTAGTGCTTGGCAAAGCGGTATATTCCCAGTGCACTATGCCCAACCGCGTTCGGAACTTCGTGTTGTTCTTTTTTTTTCTCTTTTTTCGCGTCGACGCCTGCATTTTGTAACGAGTATTTTCATCCTGTAGTCCTGTTTCAGGTTCCGCCATTGGCTCGCCCGAACAAAGACACTCATTTCACCTATATCGGCCAGTATTGTTGTTCAGATCAGAAATTGAAGAGTTGGGTGCAAAGATTGTTTTTTTTTTTTTGTTACTGTTCTTCATCTCGCGCAGGCGCCTGCATTTTGTAACGATTATTACCATACCGCGTAGTACTGTCTGGCGTTCCGCCATTGGCTTGCATGATGGACACTGATTTCGCCTATATCGGCCACTATAGCTGTTCCAGATGACCAGGAAATGCAGAGTTTGATGAAAAGTTTCCTACGCAAATTCCAGGGTCTGATTGTGTTTCTGTAATCAAATAATTGCGTCCCTGCGGCGCTGCACTGTAGGATGATCACGCAAAACTGTCCTGAATTCTGACCACCTAACGGCTATGGTACGTACTGTTGCTAATAATTAATTTTCGCCTCTTCTTCGCAGTCGTAGAACCATAGTATTAGGACTTCTGAATATGGTTATCAGTATGTCTTCTCTTTTGCGTAATATACTGCTCAGCGCAATACATCTCGGAGCCGAGGTCGCACCGTCTTCTAGAATGGGAATGAGCTTATCCTCTGAATCTACATTTGATTAAAGCATTCCAAGTTCTTCATGCCGTTACTCGCACAATATTACGTGCTTTCTTCGAGGTGTTTGAACACCTCAGCAATAAATCCCACTATATAGAAAATAAAATTGATTATTCAAGAATTCTGAAACGAAGAAGAAGAAAAAAAAGAAAGCCCGGAATATGTGGGAGTCAATGTGAATAGAAACTTTCGCTAATTATTGCTAACGAAAATGTTAAATTAAAACGCGGATTCTGATTTCGCTTGTTCAACAGTTAGTATTGAAAACCCACTGAAGACATTTATACTCCATGGCAGACATTACCTCTACGGTGTTTGTAAAAAGAAAAGAAAAGAAAAGAAAAGAAAGAAAGAAAGAAAGAAAGAAAGAAAGAAAGAAAGAAAGAAAGAAAGGAAGAAAGAAAGAAAGAAAGAAAGAAAGAAAGAAAGAAAGAAAGAAAGAAAGAAAGAAAGAAAGAAAGAAAGAAAGAAAGAAAGAAAGAAAGAAAGAAAGAAAGAACACCCTAAGTGGCGTCATACCATCAGCAATACTGGAATAAAGACTCCTTTCAGGGGAACTGTTCGAAGTCCCTGTAGAGCGTAAAGTTCCATTAGCGCGCACAAAGCGCTTGTAAATTGAATGACGCACAACGATGCGAATAGCGACGTCCAAACGAAAAGAATGATGTAGGAAAAAAAAAAACAATGCGGAAAATAAACAATGACAAAAGAAGAGCGAACAAAACAAGAGATGTGACGCCATTTCAAGGAATGGCCTGCAATGTTTGCCCGGCATTCTCGAGAATCGGGATATAGTAGAAAGGCGCGTCTTTCTGTATGGCATCCATCAATCACGGCTATTTGACGTTTCCAATAAAGCGAACCGCGCCTGGGGTATACACCAGGCTATGGTGGGGCGCGGTGATTTCAGCTGAATTGAGAGCGTGCTTTCTTACTAAGGTCAAGAGCAAAAAGTTCGCGAAACAGTGTGTTTACTGTGAAGCGCATTTGGAGCACACAAACACCAACGCAACTCTGAAGTGCACTTTTTCATGTACGTACTCATTTTATTTCACTTTTTTTCCCTATCTAGGCAGTGCGTACACCGTGGCATTCAAGCGTACAGCTGCAGTTAGCATAATGACGGGTAATACAAGTGATTAAAGTAGAATTCGGCTCAGAACCGGATTAGAAATCCAGAATACTACCAATAGAATCACATACAGAAACGATCAACTGCATAGCTGGGTGGGAAAAGATGCCTTTAGAACTGGTGTTTGATCTAGACGCACAGTTCCTCACGTCGCATTTTGCGCATTAGTGTTTTTTAATTTAGTCCATAATAAGTACTTTCGCTGATTTCGTTCCAAGAATGTCGTACTCAGAGAAAAACAATCAACGAGCGCATTATTATTATTTATATATGAAAAATATGGAAAGGTAGGCTACGTAAGAGCCGGCTATCCCAACATCATGGTAGCAATATAGAAAGTTCGATCAGAAAAAAAATTGGTCGCGTATCTGCGTGCTTCGCTGCAAATGTCGTCGAAAGACGATAGTCTTGTGCCGGCCGTACTAGTATGTTATGCCTTGCCTCAGACGGCGCCTACTCTATATTGAATCGGCCGGATCTAGCTGTCATTGATAAAATAGAGGAGGCGCTGCGTGAGACATGGACGCCATCTGGCAGTCGCGTCGAGAAACATGAGCTTGTGCAGAACCCAGGGCCACTGCCAGCAGCAGCACCATATCGTCGGTAGAGGGCTTTTTCGTGCATAGCGTCGCAGTTCGTGCACAGCGTCGCATTCTCAGCGCAGCCTAAGAAGCACTAGAGTCTAGAATTACGTCCTTATGCATTTTCTAATAAAGGAACACACTACCTGGTGCTTACGTATTGATGTTGCGCCTCAGATATGCGTAATATTTGCTTTTTGATCGAAAATGTTCACAAGTATGAACGCAAACACCAGTTCAAGATGACTGGGCGTTCAGCAAGTGGTTAAAGTTCGGTCGTGCGGGTGAATCGATTGACAGACAGACAGACAGACAGACAGACAGACAGACAGACAGACAGACAGACAGACAGACAGACAGACAGACAGACAGACAGACCAAAATTTCTGCGTTGAAGTATCCCAAGAAAGACTATCGTCTTTAAAAATGTCTCATACGATATTAGTGTACGTAAGTGCACAGCGAAACAGTGAATGACTTGACTTCAAGAACTTATGAGAACGCGTAACATATGGAATCTTCTCGTGCAGTGGGATATGCCTGTTAAGACATTCGCTAAGACCACCCGGGTTTGTTCGACGTGGGCATAGAGCACGGTACCTGTGGGTTAGTTCATTCCACCAAAGTCGTGACCGGATCTCCGATGCCGGGACACGAACCTGCCACCTCATGCTCGGTAAGGGAACGTCACAGGCACACAACCATAGCGGCGAAGCATTAAATCATGGCGATGATTGTTGATCCTGATATCCATTAGAATTTTTGAATTTCTGAATTCACCAATAGCCTCCAAACACCAATCAGTGCCCCAGCTTCTGGTTAACTTCAAACCCTGACAATGTTTTCGGCATCAAGTGCAAAGCTTGGATTCGCGAATGAATGTTAGCGCTCGAACCATTGCATGTTTCGAAAGTATTATAGTCCGAATTTTCTCCATGCTTCTTTGCCGCTGTGTTTTGCATTCTCTTAATCCCCAGATTCTGTCTTGATGGGATATTTTAGCAGTTATTTATTTTTTAGGGTTGATTTTTCCTTCTATCAGTAAGTAACAAAGAGTTGGTGCCTTTACGTCATAAAAACAAAATACTGAATCAAGGAAACGTCTGGTAGTGAGTGTTCACAAAAAAGAAAAAAAACAAAAAGAAAAAGAGAAAGACAAGCTTAGAAGTAAATTATTTGTTAATATTTCTTTTCCTGCGACGCACTTGTGCACAATGTACAAGCCCGTAGTTCAAATCTCGCAGCTTAAAAAAAAAAAAAAAAAAAAAAAAAAAAAAAAAAAAAAAAAAAAAAAAAACACGATTTACGAGGCAACGCATCCGTGCTGACTGGGCGCATAAAACTTTAGCCGCCAGGTTTATGCGTTTTTATCCATGCTTCCCATAAAAGACACGCTATAGGAGAAAGCGCCAATAAGCGCGCGCCCGTCGCCTTCAGAGAAGGAAACCAGAGCAGCTGGCTGTATTTACGACAACCATATCGCATTCCTCGAAACAAGTGTAGCGTAAGGGACCATGTCAGCGGCCATAATTTAGTTACGTCTTCCGTCTCTAAACTTTCGTTTTTTTTCCTCAAAACGGGTCCTAAGCTCACCTAAGGAATTGATACAAATATGTTTGCCAACTGAGCTTTAAAAAACGAGCAACACTTCGCAAAGTACCGGTCGATGCCCACCGCCTGGTGTTATACTGCTCGACTGCCCCTCCATCGAAAACCGCCCTCGAACGAAGAACGGACTTTACGAGGAATATTATATAGTGCCGGCAACAGGACGAGGTAGTAGCAGCCCCGTCTCTTGAATTACGGCCACACGAAAGCCATAGATTCTCTTTTTGAGAGGGCGCGTAGAGCGATGGGCGTTGAAAAAGAATGCCGTTGCTTTCTAGACGAGCATTACAACTCACGACCCTGTAACATCACAGAAGACTACTGGACCCGTATAAATTTGCGGAGATTTCGTGTTCAGAAATCCTGATATGATTATGAGTGACGCCGCAGTGGAGGGATCCGGCAAATTTGGCCACCTGGGGTCCTTTAACGTGCACCTAAATCGAAGAACGCGAACTTCTAACGTTTTGCCTCCGTCGATATGCGGCCGTAGAGGGCCGGGATTCGACACCTCGACCTTGGGCGCAGCAGTCGAGCACCGTAACCACAGCAAAACTGCGGCGGGTTTTACGTTACCCAAGTCTATAGAATGACCCTTGTTTGACCGACGACGGTGCATTTCGTAAGTGTACCAACATACCGCGCCTCCTATATACTGTTAGTATTTCTTTACTTCCCTCTCTTCTTTCCTCTTTCTCTCCTCCTTTCCTCTATCTCTTCGCTCCTCCCGAAAGAGTAAGCAGGCGTTGAGCCCCTCCAGGTGGCATTTGCCAGCTTGCTCTCTCCCTCTTTTCTCTCTGTCCTTGTGTATATATGTATGCAAATCAAATAATATACTGTTAGCTGCGGATGGTGCCCTCAATGACATAGGAGGACTGGCTGGCCGATTGGAGAGAGGATTGCAACAAAATGGACAAATGATGCCGCACATGTGGCTGCAAAAACGCACGAATTCACTGGAACGACAGTTGACGTAATCACGGACGCCGTCGGAACATATAAAGCAAACAATTTAACTTGGGTCCACGAGGAATCTTTTAATAACTCTTCCTGCACAAAAGCTTGAAAGCGTTCTTTGCGAAGAAAATTGTTCGCAAGTTTCAGTCAGGTGCATGTTTTTAGCTAAGCTGTGCGGCAAAATGACGCTGTAAGGCAAAATTGTGAATTTTTTTTCTTTTTTTCAGCGAAGGCAGCGGTTATTTCCTCCAGTCGAAACCAGTCTTGAGTTGTCTCGTCTCATAGGAGTGTACATTCGAAAACAGAACCACAACGTAATTTGAAACAAGCTTCTTTTAATATCATATCTGAGGTTTAACGTCCCACAATCTTGATATGATTATGAGGGACGCCGTAGTGGAGGGCTCCGGAAATTTCGACGCGCGTTAACTCCGCGCGTGAGTCTCAGACACAATATTCTCGCCCTGGAATAACGATCGAACCAGTTTACGCTAAAAATAAGGAAAAGACAAAAGGCGAAATGGATGAATCGAAGTAAGAAATGACGAGGGCCTAAACGCTCTAGCTCGGCGGGCTTTGCACATAAGATGATAAGAAGTGCGTAAAAATTATAATTCCCTCGCGACAGAACAGCCGGCGTATGAGGAATGAATGGCCACACTTCGAGTGGCGTTGGAACAGTCTGGATCTTTATGAAGCTATCCGCCTGCTCCTAAGTGCGATAAGGTTTCGAAAGAAGAAGGAACGAGAAACATAAAAGAGATGTATTCAAAAAAGAGTGAACACAGGAAGAAGGCGGAACAGGCAGCTGTCGCATTAATCATAAGGCGCTGTATGTGCGTTGTCGAGAACTATTATTATCCCGTTACCACCGTGAGTAGAGAGAAGCTACCGAGTAGCGCAGTAGGTAATTAGATGCAATTCAAGAGGCTCCCCCGTTCGTATTGCAGGGTACCATAAATCAATGTTAGAATGCGGCAAAGTAATGAGTGCATGTGGCAAATGTAACTGAATAAGTGTATTTCTTTGGAAGGTGAGCGCGTATCTTCAAGGCAACATATATAGACACGGGCCCAGGCAGTGACAAAATCAGTTACGACCGCTGAATGCATGGCAACAAATTTTACAAGAGACTGCTTCCCTTCACACACAACACCGGCCTAACGGCGCACATTTTGTACACACATAAACACACAAAATATTATGCCTTAAGGGCAAGTCAATCTCACATGAAAAAAATGTATGCAACACACGTCGTTATTCTGCCCCTTTAATTTCCCAAATATGAGTCCTATCGAAGAACATAGTTCTTCATTGAGGACAATGTCTTCTTGGGCCGTCTCCGCCCACACTCTGTAGCTGTGTGTCTGGTAATGTACAATGCCCGATGTTCCGACCGAAAGAAGCACCAAGAAGAACAGGAATAACCTACGGGAAGTAAGAGATGACAGCAAAGCAGCGCAGCTATAGTTCGAGACTGTGATAAAAGGGGCCACAGATCGTCGTTCCTTCGCCCGTAGTGGAGTTTGCATTACCACGTTACTTCAACACACCAATTAGAAGACCCCTTAAGGGGAGATGCGAGTCGAAAAACGCAAGTTTTTTTCAAAAATTACATATTTTAGTTTTTATATGCTTTCACAAGTTTAGTTTCTCTACTTTCACGACAAAAAAAAACTGAACATTGTAATTAAACTCGAAGTAGGTTAAAATCGCTTTTAAAGAGCACAAGGTGGCTACTAAAAATCTAAGAAGTCCTGATTGTCTAGAGTCCCCTGGAAATTGCCACCTGGCTCCTTGCCATTGCATTTCGCATGAGGGGTTCACTAAAGTCACGTGCTCAAAATAACCATGATTGCCAAGCTCTCATGATGGAATAAATAATCTTAAATGACAAATATTTTCCGCATAGATGAGCTTTCACTTATACATTTAAAATGCGTTTTTTTTTCAAGATACAATTCTGGGCAACTTCACGAGTTTTTACATCATGTTTTCGGTACTTCTGATAGCCAGATCGGGATGAAATTTTGCCCACATATTTCTTAACATGTGCAGAGTGCAAGTATTTACTTGAAAACTTGATATCACCTAATATAATTATTACGAACCTAAAATAAGCAATTAGTATGGTCTGAGCATTCTAAAGCTTCTCACATTACAATTTTCCTTGTCCATTAAAATGTGTTATACGCGCTTTCTTGATAGTTATTTACATTCTACAGATAATGTGGAGCAATATGAGCCAATAATGGCTCAGAACGATAAACATTTACTGGCAAAAGAAGAGTCTACAAAAAGAACTCTATTTTACACATTGTCGTGGCACAAAACGAAAACTGCACAACTTACTATAAAACTAATTACATATTTGAAATCAGCATAAAATCCTATATATACAGCAAAAATTTCACTGCCTTAGGCTACAGATTAACGCAACGTTTTTTCCGAATCGCATCTCCCCTTAAGAGGATATTTGAAAAAAAGAAAAAGAGTAAAGAATAAAGAATGATAACTACGACGCGGCAGCCACCAATGCACATCAATGTATCTCAGTCCTATGGTTCCGTCGCCTGGCAAATTTTTAGACGGCCGACACTCCCATACTCCCGACACTTGCTGTGCAACTCCGAGTGCGTAGACACCATTTAGCTCCTTGTGCTCTGTCACTATACGCTCGCTTCAAACTTTTACGTTGACTTAATAGGAGGACATTCGGCCGATCGCAGGATTGATTCGTCCGTTTTCATCGCCACCCCATTTATGCGCGCAGGGTATAGCAAACGCGACATCTGTCTGATTAACCTTCAGACCTTTCCAGGTTTCGTTTTCCGACGTTTTATGTGCGTTTGTTCCTCTTTATGCGTCATTTAGGCTTCTGAGGCTGAACACTACTATCGACGCTTTAAAGACATATATTTAAAAAAAGCAGCCTGAAAGCAATGCAATGTGCCCGATTACGACTTGCTCGTCTTTTAAGTTATGTCAGGTTAATAACGTTCGCATCGCCTTCCCAATCGATAGCCTGGCTTCGCTTCTCAGTGGAGACTGTGCCGCAAGGAAAGGGACGTCTGTGCACAAAACCAGTTTCTTCTTTTCTTCTTTTCTTTTTCTTTATTCAGTACTGCGGACCTTATACAGGTCCTAGCAGGGCGAGGGCAAAAACAAGAAACCAACAAAGCACACATAAACATAGTTAATAAGTTTGAAGAAATCTCAATGTGACGGAAGGCAACGAAGAATTATTCCAACCTGTTACAGTGCGAGGAAAAAAAAAAGAAAATTTGAATAAATATGTTCGCGTAAAATACGGTGTCATCGAATTAGAATGGTGGGGGGCGAGTACGTCTTGATGTTGATGATGAAAGGTTGGGTGAAGGGTTAATTGCTAGTTTTCTATTCAAAGCAAGAAAAGAAATTGCAAACGTGCTGTTTTCCTTCTTAGTGCAAGGCATGGAATGCTGTTAGCCTGCATTAGTTCAGAGTGTGAGTCATACGGACTAGGATGCCTTCTGCAAGTACAGTTGAGTCAAAGTATCCTAAGATGCCTTCGGCAAGTACGGTTGCGAGGGGCCCACAACGCCATAATTCTGACTTTTGCCAATTGGCGAAGTACCCACAACGAGTCCGTACGGTAACACAAGCATCCGCACAGCTGCGCCCTTGGTTGAAGCTCTTGCTGATAATGATGATTAAGTATGCCCGTGCGCTTTGTATATGGTGGGTTTTTAAACCAACCACTCGTTGCGCAATTCACATGTTTTGACGCGGGGTGCGATTCTACGCTTATGCCATGCAATTTTACATGCGTCAGGGATACTCCCTGCGGATGACATTCGTACAGGGTTTTCTTGCAAATCAGTTTCAAGCGCTGGTGTGGCTCTGTGGTAGAACGCCTGCTTGCCATGCAAGAGTCCCGGGTTCTAGTCCCACTCGAACCGAATATTTTTATCATTTATTTATTTGCATCTATTACGCATTTCCGTTCACGGACAGCGCTCTTTTTTCGCTCACAATGAACGACCCCGACGCTGACACCAAAATGTCGGCTGAACGAGCTCATTAACGCTGTCGCGTTAAAATTGCGTGGATAATTTGGCGAACTGTACCACAGGTAAGAGCCTTAGAAGCACGGACTGCGTTAGATCTTGCAGCTACCAAGCAATATGGTCCTAAATGACCCTTGCCATCAAATATGGAAACTCGAGATGCCTGTGTTGTTTGATAGTCCTGCATGCGTGGGCACTTCTGACCGATTATGAGTGACGAATGTTTCCTTTAAGATATATTAAGTTGGTTTTAAAGTAAGGGTGAATCCTCATCCGAGTTTTCAGCACCACGCGACAACGCCAATAGTATGACGTAAACGGCTGGTGTTTTGAAGTTACGCTAAAATTGGTGGTGTTGCGACTTGCCTGCTGCTTGAGCCGACCAGCGGGTAGCGTGGTGCCGAGCGTAAGGTGTCGAACCGCAGGCCCATCGATGTCCGGAGCAGAGAGCCGTGGCAGTGAGCGACTCGGGAGGAAAACTTAACAGAAGTTTATTTACATGACGAAAGATGACAGATTGAGAGCCTCGTTACAAAAACATGTCTTGGGCTTTTATGTCGCCGCGTTGCCAACTCTGGGCGCATTGTCCACATCGTTGGCCAATACGGCTCTCGATGGCCCTGTAGCTCCACCCACGAGACTGGGGACCGACGTCCAATAGGTGCACGTGGAGAGGGCACCGTCGAAACGATGACCAAATATGGTCCGACAAGAGCACCACGGTTTTGCGCACAGTACCAACTTTTGCACACGTTTGCAGATCTTGGCCGGTGCTGGTTCCCGGAATTCTTCCGGCCGGGGGGGTAGAGTCTCTGTTATCGTGCCGAAGAATGTCACGGCTGGTTAGGGAGATCCTCCGCCAGGCAACAACACGCAGCAGGTCTTCTGTGGACTGGACCTCGGCTTTGTCTCCTCGTTGCTTGGAATGTGACGAGCAGCCTCGTCCCCCGCCGGCCGCATCTTGCCACAAAGGGCTGTTCGCGGCACTGCCGCTGGAATTTCTGGTCACTTGACCACGCCGCACGCTCGTAGGCATTCCAGGAAAAGGGATTAGACCTGCGCCCCCGAAGGGCAGCGAACCCGGGAGGAACTTTAGAAAAACAGTAGCATATTCCCCGGCCTCTGCCGCGACGGCTTCCAAAGCTGATCGTAACAGCTTCCCCGGCGGCCGGTTGAGACCTCGACGTACAAAGGTCGAACACCTTTGTGGGGAGAGGTCGATGAAGGCGACGCTGAAGAAGTGACGTCCAGCGCTCCATCAACGCTGCTCTGCTGCATTCCTCTGCCAGCTCTGTTGATCTCGAACATCTGGTTTCGTCGTCCAATGTCGCGAGGAGTTCTTTGCCTTGCCAGCCCGTTTTGCTTCCCGGAAGACCTCACCTGGGTCAACCACATGAGAACCACAACCGCAAAGCCAGCAAGCGCCCGAACGCTCTCCCTGAGACCCACCAGGCTTTTCACCCAAACAAAAACAGTCCCTGCTTCTTAATTACAGCAGCAGCAATTCCAACAACCTGAAATAGGCCCCTCAAATGCACAAACGCATGTTGTGACAGCGCACAACAATGAACAACAAACAAAAGACAATAGTAAACCTTAGTCACATAACCAAAAAAAAATACCTATTAACACAAGCCAGAGTACTCGACGCCATCAAGTTCCCGGGAAACAGCGACTTAAGCCGTCAGCGTTGCCATTCAATTTGCCTCTTTTGTAACGAATTTCGAAAGAATATTGCTGCAGTAGCAAGCTCCAGCGCAGTAGCCGGCCGTTCTTAGTGGACATCGTTTGCAACCACGTAAGAGGGCAATGGTCCGTTTCAATGATGAACTCCGAACCCGCGAGATAACATGCAAGTTTTTGCACGGCCCACACCAGACAGGCGCATTCTTTTTCAGAAGCGCTATACGCTTCCTCCCTTAACGTTAGCTTACGGCTAGCAAATAGCACGGGATGTTCCTCTCCCGAATCGTTTTTCTGGCACAATACCACGCCCATGCCGCGGTCGCTCGCATCGCACTGTACCACGAACGGTCTAGTGTAATCGGGTGCCTGTAGCACAGGTTGACTCGTGAGCGCCCTTTTCAAAGACAAGAATGCATTCTCCTTTTTTTTCGTCCCATTTAAGGATCTGAGGTTCGGCCTTTCTGAGAGCGTCAGTGAGCGGGCTAGCAAGCTCAGAGTACTGGGGAATATAGTGCTGATAATACCCTGCGATTCCCAAAAACGATCGCACATCTGTCTTGGTTCGGGGCTGAGGAAAATTGATAACCGCTGCCACCTTGACGTCGGAGGGTCGGCGGTGGCCTTGCCCCACTATGTGACCAAGATAAGTCACCTCTGCACGCCCAAGTTGGCACTTCCGAGCCCTCACGGTCAAGCCTGCCTCACGGAAACGTTGGAGCACTGCTCGCAGGTGAGTAAGGTGCTCTGACCATGACCCTGAATATACTGCTACATCATCTAGGTATGGGAGGGCGAATCCCTCAAACCCCCGCAATACCCTATCCATGAGAGCCGAGAAGCAGAAAGGAGCATTCTTTAAGCCGAAGCTCAGCACTTTAGGGCGGAATGTCCCCACGGGTGAAATAAATGCCGCGTATCTACTTGCCCTTTCGGTCAGGGGCACCTGCCAATAACCCCGAACGAGGTCGAAGGTAGAGATGTACTTGGCACTGCTCACTGTCTCAATTCTCTCTTCTATATTCGGTATGGGGTAGGTCTGATCCTTTGTTATGAGGTTTAGCCTTCGGTAATCGACGCACGGACGCGGATCCTTCCCAGGGACCTCTACCAAGATGAGCGGAGAGGTATAGTCACTCTCGCAAGCTTCAATTACATTAAGCTTCAGCATTCTCTTAATTTCGGCCTCAATAATGGCCCGCTGACGAGGCGACACTCGATACGCTTTTGACCTCACGGGCAGATCGGACGTGAGCTCTATGTCATGCACTACCAAATTAGTTCGGCCTGGCCTCTCCGAGAACATGTCTTGATATTCGCTCAGGACGCCCTCTAACTCTCGCTTCTCGTTAGATGTAAGCTCAGCTGCCTCAACCATGGCTTGGAGCGTTTGGTCAATGTTGTCCTCACTTCCTTCTACTCCTGAATCGGGAAAATCTAGTGGTAGCTCTTCGGGCACGTTTACCGCCATATTCACGACTATCTCTCTCTCCCGGTACGGTTTGAGCAGGTTGCTATGATAGATCTGCTGCACCTTCCGTCTACCTGGCATTCTTATCACATAATTTGTGTCTGATAGCCTCTGAATGACTTCCGCTGGACCTTCCCATTGAACCTCTAGCTTATTCTTTTGCGAAGATTTCAACAGCATTACTTGATCTCCTGCTTCAAAGTGACGCGATCTTGCTGACCGGTCGTAGTAGCGTTTGGCCCGCACTTGCGCTTTGCTCATCTCTTTTCCGGCGAGATCCTGTGCTCTCTGCAATCTCTCGAGAAGAGCTAGCACGTACTCAACTACCGTAGGGTCCTCTGCTCGACCTTCCCATGACTCGCGAAGAATGCGGAGCGGCGATCGCAGGGAGCGGCCGTACACCAATTCCGCCGGAGTAAATCCAGTGGCTTCATGAGGTGCAGTCCGGAGAGCAAACATTGTTGCTGGCAAGCATACATCCCAGTCGGCTTTATGTTCAAAGCAGAGTGCTCGAAGGACGCGTTTCATTACCGAATGCATCTTTTCCACTGGATTTGATTGCGGATGGTACACCGAACTGTGGATCAATCGGATCCCACACCTCTCTAAGAAAGTTGTACTCAGGGCGCTCGTGAAAACGGTCCCTTGATCGGTCTGTATTTCCGCGGGAAACCCTACGCGTGCGAAGATGGATAACAGAGCGTTTACGATTTCCACCGAGCTCAGTTCTTTTAAGGGTATGGCCTCAGGAAACTTAGTTGCGGGACAGATTACTGTCAAAACGTGACGGTAACCGGATGTTGTTTTGGGAAGGGGCCCGACGGTGTCAATCACGAGCCGTCGAAATGGCTCCGTGATCACCGGCACGAGCTTCATTGGGGCTTTCGCCTTATCCCCTGGCTTGCCTACACGCTGACAGGTGTCACAGGTTCTCACGAAGTTCTCGATTTCCCGGAAACAACCCGGCCAATAGTATTCCTGCAGCAAGCGGTCCTTTGTTTTCCTGATCCCCAAATGACCCGACCATGAGCTGCCGTGAGCCAAGTGCAAAAGATCACGGCGGTACCGTTGCGGTACGACTAGTTGGTCAAACTGCACCCCTCTGCGATCAAGATACTTTCTATAAAGTATTCCGGACCTGTTCTGAAGCGTCACGTTTTTCTTTGCGATTCCCTCGTTCTTCTGACTCTTTAAATTCTGTAGTGTGGGGTCTGCGCTTTGCTCCGCTATCAGGGATGATCGGTCCACTCCTAGCAATGTTTGCAGGCTACTAGATGCTGGAGTAATGAGTTCCTCACAAAGATCTCTATACTCAAAAGAATCGTCGTGGTTTTCAGCCACGCCTGCATCGTTCATTTGGTCATTGCTCGGTGTGGGAATCGTGTCTACCGCGCCCGCGGGCTCCCCACTGGCTGTCTGAGTGTTCCTCGATGAAACGCCACGCGAGGTGGTCCTAGTCGCGAGTTCTCGTGCTTTCGAGCGAGTGAGCGCGCACACAACCCCCTCCCCGAACGCGAGGTTTTTCTGCCGTAGCAACCAATCAGATCTGTTTGAAAACAGATAGGCATACTGCATCGGCAGATAGGCAGATACAGCAGCCTCTGTATGCAGCACGCCAAAGGGGCCCTCGATGCATACTTGAGCTATCGGGAGACATACGCTTCGCGCTTCCGCTGCTTGCTTAATCCAAGCGCACTCTCCTGTGAACTGTCCTGGTTCCACATACGACGGATGGACCACGTCCATCGTTGCTGCCGAATCTCTCAGCACACGACACTCCCTTCCATTCACTATCAGCTCTCGGATATACGGCTCCAAAAGCTGCATGTTTTCATCCTCGCTGTCGACTGACAGACAAACAACCTTTGGCCTCTTGCAGAAAGCCGCCATATGACCCGGCTTGTGGCAATTGTAGCACACAAGTGTTCGCCTCTTTTCAAACGCACTATTTTGGTGCTCTTCCTGAGTCAGATTGGTTTCTTTCACTGCTTCCCCTTTATCTACGGATTCAGCGTTCTGCGCTCGGTTCTCTTGGACAGATTGTCCCTTCCACCCAGTTGCCTTTCTATTCGGCCACTCCCGATGAGGAATCTCCTTTCTATCAAGCGCACGGCGCGAGACAAACTCTTCAGCAAGCTCCGCAGCCCTCGAAACAGTGCTAACGTCCTCCCTGTCTTGCACCCAGAGCTTAACGTCTTGGGGCAAACGACGATAGAACTGTTCGAGTCCGAAGCATTCAACCACTTTCTCTTTACTCTCGAACGCCTTAGCCTCTTTGAGCCACTCCCTCATATTAGCCATTAGCTTGTATGCAAAGTCAGCATACGACTCATCTCTCTGCTTTACGGCGTTCCGGAACTTCTGCCTGTATGCCTCCGCTGACATTCTATACCTCTTTAGCAGGTTCGACTTAACCTGGTCGTAATCATCTGCTTCCTCCTTGGTCAAGCGCGCAATTACATCGGCAGCCTCACACGGCAATAACGTCAGCAAGCACTGCGGCCACATAACTTTGGTAACACCCGCCTTCTCGCATGTGCGCTCGAAGTTTACCAAAAACAGACCTATGTCCTCTCCGGAGCGGTAGGGTTGCATAAGGTCCTTGATTTTGAACGACTTTCGTTCTACCGCGCTGGATGCTTCACTGCCTTCTCTACTATTTCGAGCCTGGAGCAGCTCGAGTTCAAGGCGCTTCAACTCAAACTCCCTTTCCAAACGCCGATTCTCCCTTTCTTCTGCTTCGCGTTTTAGCTCAAACTCCCTTTCCAAACGCCGATTCTCCCTTTCTTCTGCTTCGCGCCTTAACTCTAGCTCCTTTTCCAAGCGCCTATTCTCCCTTCCTTCCTCTTCGCGCTTTAACTCTAGCTCCTTTTCCAAGCGCCTATTCTCCCTCTCTTCTGCTTCCTCTTCGCGCTTTAACTTCTCCTTTTCCTCAATCATCTCAAGACACTCTGAGAGCTCGTCGTCATCTGCCTCAAGGTTCTCAATAGCCGCGATTATCTCTGGCTTTCTCATTTGCTCCTGGACATTCAAACCCAAACTTTTGGCTAACTCTAGCAAAAGCGGTTTTTTCAGTGCCTTTAGATTCATGGTTGCTGCAAGTGCTGCTAATTCTTCACTATTACAAAAACAACTACGTTCTCGTGCTCAGATCCACGTAAAACAGTAGGTACCGAAATTACCACCTTTTTCAACAAAACTCAAAACAAAGCCTGGTAAAATCTCAGTGAAGAAAAGTCAAGCACTCACCACACCCTGCAGCCATGATCTCGGCGGAGTCGATCCCGACGCTGGCATCCGTTTGTTGCGGACTCGGGGCTAGCAGGATCCCACCGTCTGCCATCCAGTTGTTGCGACTTGCCTGCTGCTTGAGCCGACCAGCGGGTAGCGTGGTGCCGAGCGTAAGGTGTCGAACCGCAGGCCCATCGATGTCCGGAGCAGAGAGCCGTGGCAGTGAGCGACTCGGGAGGAAAACTTAACAGAAGTTTATTTACATGACGAAAGATGACAGATTGAGAGCCTCGTTACAAAAACATGTCTTGGGCTTTTATGTCGCCGCGTTGCCAACTCTGGGCGCATTGTCCACATCGTTGGCCAATACGGCTCTCGATGGCCCTGTAGCTCCACCCACGAGACTGGGGACCGACGTCCAATAGGTGCACGTGGAGAGGGCACCGTCGAAACGATGACCAAATATGGTCCGACAAGAGCACCACGGTTTTGCGCACAGTACCAACTTTTGCACACGTTTGCAGATCTTGGCCGGTGCTGGTTCCCGGAATTCTTCCGGCCGGGGGGGTAGAGTCTCTGTTATCGTGCCGAAGAATGTCACGGCTGGTTAGGGAGATCCTCCGCCAGGCAACAACACGCAGCAGGTCTTCTGTGGACTGGACCTCGGCTTTGTCTCCTCGTTGCTTGGAATGTGACGAGCAGCCTCGTCCCCCGCCGGCCGCATCTTGCCACAAAGGGCTGTTCGCGGCACTGCCGCTGGAATTTCTGGTCACTTGACCACGCCGCACGCTCGTAGGCATTCCAGGAAAAGGGATTAGACCTGCGCCCCCCGAAGGGCAGCGAACCCGGGAGGAACTTTAGAAAAACAGTAGCATTTTCCCCGGCCTCTGCCGCGACGGCTTCCAAAGCCGATCGTAACAGTGGCAAATAATGACGCTTGCATTAATTATACGATACGTTAGGGAATTAACGATTCAATGTCGGCCTTACCAGACACAAGGCTACAAATTACAGTAAAAAAGTCACAAACAAAAATGTCGCTGTCAGGGGTCCTTTAAAATATTTTTTTTCCAGCTTACCTTGAATGTCCCTTCTCTCCATTACACCGTTTTATGTCTCTTTCTCTATATCCTTACGTGTTCTTGTTTCAACCCAAGGTAACAAATCCCAGTTAGATTTATGTACTGTACTAAAGCGAAAAAAATTAAAAAAAAAAAAAAAAACCTATTGCCCCAAGCATTAGAGACGTGCGCACTTTGTGAATGCATCGTTCTCATCGAAGTGGCTTTTTGAAAGTAGTCGTTAGCTTCCCTGTGGTTTCAAATCAATGCGCCAATTCGATGGTTTATGCTTCTGCAACATCGTCGCCACCTTGCGCGTGATGACATTTCCGCTCACTGCTCCATTCTCCATTTTCGTTTGTAATCTCTCCATGATAGCTTTATAACAGCTTCTTTATAATTTTTTTCTTGGTTTAGAAAAAAAATAAAATGGAAACAAGATAGAGAGAGAAAGATGAAGGAAGCCTAGGAAGATAAAGAGATATTAGCATCCGGTTTCCTACCCTGCACTGGGGTGGGGAAATAGGAGTTTTCTGGGAATCGCATGGCTGGTGCGTTAAGGAGAAAGCCACGAGATATATATAAGTGAATTTTTCGCTTCCTTGCATAGAAACCCGCATGCTTAACCTGGAGAAGAACCACAATCCTGGTAATTATTTCATTACCGAAAGACTGCTTGCTCGGCAAGAGACTCAATTATTAGCGGTGTTTAAAAGAACCCTTGCCGCTCGGGTAAGGCTGCGCGCATTTCGTCGGAACCTCCTTTTACGCGCTGGCTTCGCCTAACCGCATTGGTTAAGTGAACAAAAAAGAGAAAAACATTTTTCTCTAAAATGAAGACTTATGAGCGCGTGCAATTTCCCTCCTCTGTTCCTCTCGCTTAAAATATTTACATTAGCTGTGCATTTTTTAACTTGCCCGTCGTTCTTCTTTCTTTTTTGTTTTCACCCTCAAGTCACCGTAATCATTTTTACGGAGTTACAGGTGCAAAATTTTCCCCCGAACGCCAGCATGCTTGCTACGTACATATTTCTAGGGAACCACCGAGAGCTAGGCACGCTGTACGACAAGGATCTCGTAACCTCTCGTTTGTTATGCGAGCGAGTGAAAAAAAAAAAAGATAATAAAAAATAAACACAGAAACAAAACTCTTTGAATGCAAGCGATACCAAAACCCGAGAATATTCAAGAAAGCCCAGGAAATCAACGATCTTTGCCTTCGAGACAAAAAAAAAAAAGAGAAAACCTTGACGACGTAAATATAACGCTGCGAGGAAGGAGGCCAAATTGAAAGCGCGTTTCGCATGGTGGAGATGCGGTAAAGGGATAAATTCTTTTCGTAGGGAACTTTTCGGTCCAGCCTTACAACAATTTTTTTTCTTCTTGTTTCTTTACTTTTCTACCATCCTTAACTTTAGATCTCGTTTGCATACAAAGAGCAACATCTGCATATAATTCAGCCTCCTCGGCGAAAAGGCAATTTAAGGTTCCTTTCAGCAGGCTGCAAACGCCCGAAAGCCCGCCAACTTCTTGGGCTGCGAGCAAGCAGTCGAGCCGGTAGAAGCAAACTAGCGAAAAAACAAAACAAAACAAAAAAACAAGGACATGAGGAAGTCAAACGGTAAAAAAAATAATAATAAAGAAGCCCTGAACGGTTGCCTTCTTAACGACAGCAGCGCTGAATAAAGATAGAAAGATAGAATAGCCAATGCGCAGCTTTCAATTCTCGCCCGCTTCGAATAAGTCGGCATTGGAGTAATTTAATTGGAGCCAGGGTTGTGTAGCCACAAATGAAAGGCAGATTCGTCCCGAAAAGTTTAGCACTAGATTAAAGTTTAGCACGAATCCACACATAGCTTTTTTGCCGTTAATTATCTGCCTAAATTTGCGTACGTCAATTTATCATACAAGGAAAGAATAATCAGGTCACAGGATTTTCAAGAGAGGTATACCAATTTGACTTAATAGTTTAACGGTGGTACAGCGAATATTCTGAATGGATGCACTCTCTAAGAAAATAAACTTTTTTCTTTATTTTCTAACCATATATGTTTTCCATACAAAAAAGTAGAAAAGCTGCACTGTTCACTCTTAGTGCTTCACACGAAGAAGCTAATATTTATTGAAGAGCAAGAAGGGATAAGCCTAGAGAAAGTGTTCATAAGTTCTGCCGCTCACCAGGGTAGATGAAAGAGATAGAAAGAGCTAGAGAGAGGTAAATACAGATGGCTCTATGCTATCGTACAGTGAGTTACCATGTACACTGTGTCCTATGCAATGATATGCTCCACGCTCTACGCACAAGCTGTTCGTAGCATAGCACATGATCTAGCATAGCACGAGCTTCCGTCATTTAGGAAGTTCAGAACGAATATAGCAGCGCGTTGAACGCACTCCATGCGATCAAAAGTTTCCCCTTCGAAAAGGCGTATGAGTCCAGGCCTATCGGCCGCGCGTTTAAGAGTCCGTAGCTCAGCAGGCACCTTGAGGACACACGTCATGGATGTGGCACATTGTCACCGGAATGTGTCACACGCGGCAGTCGTGGCTTGTTCCCTTCCGCGATCTTGATAAAGTTCAACTACGCGCAGTTATACTTCACCGAAGTTGCGACTTATGTTACCTTGTTTCATTGTCGAGGGCCTCGCAGTTGTTGGAAAGGTAATTGCAGGTGCATTCAGATTCGGAGCACCTAGATTCCTCAGAATTGATTTAGTGTTCACATTGAGTGTTTTACCGTTGATTGGCCCGCCGAAATGATCTATGAAGGAAATTGAAACAGAGAGAGAGAGCGAAGAAGATACAGAGAGAGCACTTTGTTGAAATACAGAGAATGCTGCCCGGTACATAGGTCGGTTCCTGTACGCTACTCTGCATAGGGAATATAATTAGGGACAGAAAAGGCCCTAGGAGGACGAGGAAGGGAGAGATAAGCAAAGAAAATCTATGGGCATGCTTGGCATCCACAAATGAGAAAAATACTAAGCACGGTCACCACATATAGGCACTGATCAGTGTTGTACGGAACGGCGTTCCAAGGAACGGCGTTCCTGGAACTAGTTCCTTTTTTGGAGGAACGGAGGAACGCCAGCGTTCCATTCAGGATCGGTGGAACTGTAACGGGAACTCGTTACAAATACGAGGGAACGGCAGAGGGAACGGCGTTCCTTCTGTAAACGTTCCACGCACGCACGTCGTGCAAAGCGGATGGGCCACCGCGTGTGCCGCGAAGACTCCCGCTTGTGTTGGTGGTTAGAAGAAGAATGAGAGGCCTAATTTCTGCAGCCCAATAGGGAGCACGGCGCAGCGTCTAACTCCCGCTTGCCTTTCAAGTTTCACGCGAGCATGGTGCATATTTTTTGTGAGTGAGGGAAATGCGGGGTTGTCGTATCTCGGGTGCAGAGTGGCCGGTTTGCCTGTTGACTGGTGCTGCACCCTTGTGCAACCGTTCTTCCCACAGAGGGATTAGTCAGTCTGCAGACTTTCAGTGAAGCCTTTTCTCTGCACCAACGCACGTAGGCCGCGGTCCCGTGGGAACAAGCCATCTTCGTCCGTGCCGCGCCAGCTTGCGACGAACGTTAAGCGACACTCTCCCCCCCCCCTCACACGCAGGTGCACGTGAAATGACGATGTGGCGTGTTGGAACTACGTCATAGTCATGGAGAAGACGTGAGGCAATAAATGAAACGTCATTTAAAGACACAGAGTAGGGTAAAATTAAAAGAAAAAAATTCGAAATTCAGTTCTTTGCATGTTTGGAATGCCGATCGAAATTGTTTCCAGTTGCGACATCTTCCTTGAGGGGACAACGAGTGTCAGTATGGGTGACAATCCGCGTCGCTAATTGAGTGGCGAGTTATTTCGAGGCGGCGGATGCTTTTGATGCGCCCGGTAGTACGAGCGTGGGACCCATCTATCAGCGGCCTTCTCACGTCAAGGAAAGAACACCTTGGTGTCACTTGCTGCCACAGGTGAAGTGGGGTGGCCACGCCCAAGTCAAGGACGTTCACCTGGGCGGGTGTGCGCGGCACCGTCGGAAGGGGCGTGTGTCCTGTGATTGGAATGCGCAAATTGGGGCCGTTCCCCCATCTACGGATCTGGGGAAAAGGGACTCTTTATATATAAATCAGCCCCCGCGGGCTTCTTTAATGCCTTAGACACGAGATGGTCACCATGTACCGAAATCATCGTCTTGTAACGAGATGCTCGCCATGTAAATAATATAAAATAAACCTCAGTACGTTTCCCTTCAGCCTATTCATGCTGCCTCTGCACCTTCCTCCCGGGTCTCTGGTGCCTGCAAAGGTCGCTCGCAACTGGGTTCAGACTTGTTCGGGAGTACAAAGTTCTTGCCTCGGCTGTGCATTTTGGGGGGTCACACATATTTCCAACACCACAGTTGCTGAAAAGAGTTGTCCGCGCGGTGCTCATGTGAATGAGGTTTTGTGTGCTTGCTTAGCCAGCTACGTCTAGACGAAAACCATTATGGGCGTCAGCTCACTCGGCGCTCCTTGAAACCGAAGCTACGGCTGGGTGTTATAAAACCGTCTCCAAATATATACCGTCACGTACTCGAGCAAACGAGATTCCCAGCTCTGTTAAGTGAATACTTATTGCAACAGGAAAAAACAAGAAGTAAAATTTTTTGTGTCAGGCAATGTCGGCCCCTTAGAGCAGTCGACCCAGCTGAATGTGTTGTGCTGGCAGGCTGTGTACAGGGGCACCCACGACTTACTATAAACTGCAAACACTGTTGTAAACTTGTCTTGTCGCAAGAGCAGCGTGTCGTAGTGCGAGCCGCAAGGCTCCGAGGTTGTCAGACTTTCGCTTAGAAGCTGAACATGAAGACCAACGTTTTGGAAAATAATAAGAAATCACGGCCGTTCGTCTTAAGCTGGCACGGCATGGTGGACCTGTTCCCCCGTGGTGTTAGTGGGAAGACGAGGGTTGACTGACCGATCTTCCCGTGGAAAGAAGGGTTGCCGAAGGGCAGAAGATGAGGCACTACACCAATCAAAGGGCAAGCCGGCGACGATTGAAGGCACTGCGCCGTACTCCCTATTGGGCTGCAGAAATTAGGTGTTATTTTTCTCTTCCTTCTAACCACCACCACGATTGGCCAGCAGTGGTATTAAGGCGGAGCACTGGTGTAACAAAAAGTGGCCCCAGTGCTCCTTCTCGTATCCAAGTCGGCTCAGATGTAAGTCCTGTACCATGTGCTTTACATATAAATTACCTTAACTTGCCTTAAACGGAGAACATTTATTTGACATTCGATAGTTATCCCCATATTGCTACTTTAAAAATATTCGTCTTGTTGCATCTTTTCATCTCCAGATAATATGCTGTCCTGTCAGCGATATTCGAGTTCGCATGGTATATGCAGTTCTATATGAGTATTAAATTGCTAACTTTGTTCCGCCTCACGATTGTTTGATGATAATTGATTAAAAAATATCAATGTAACGATAATGTAACGACACGTTCCAATTTTCGAATTGGAACTGGAACGCGTTCCTTTCGGGTTAAGGGAACTTGTAACGGGAACTCGTGCCAAAATTGGCAAGGAACGAGGAACGAGCTTTCGTTCCTGTTTTAGAGGAACGTGTACAACACTGGCACTGATGTGCGTAAGGTAAACCCAAACAGGCGGCGGTTTCCATGTTCGGATTATTCCGTAAAGGCAGATGACCGTAATAGGGCTCCGTTCACATAAAGTGGCCAAAAAAAAAAAAGGTCAACGCTGCCGCAATTATAGGAATAATTCTTACGATCACATAAGAATCGCGCTGGTTTACGATATTAGAATGAAGTTATCGCTCACCAAACTTTTATGAAACAGTACTATCACATCCCGTATAATGGGAACATTGACCTCCAGAGGATATTCGGCTCGAGGATTGTGAATCGAGCTGACAAGGTTTCGAGAAGGTCACTGTACGCTGTCACACTGCAAAGTGTCGATGCCTGAAAAGATAACAAAGACAAAGAGCAACGAACGCAGCACCTGACGTCAACAACTCAAGAAATTTTGCACAGACCAACGGTGCAGATGCCCCAAGAGAAAACTCCTCAGATCGGAACTTTCACCTAAAGTACACCAGCCGTCAGATAATTAGTGGAAGGCTCTGCTGTGGAGCCACGACCCTGAATAGCATATTCGGACAGGGCCAAGCATTCGGCATAGAGCCATGGTTCCTTGGAATAAGGAGACCATTTACAAAGGCAGCACGCCTGGTTGCCACAATATAGTTAATTCCTCCACATACCGGTAATAATGACAGCTGACGTAAAGCTCCAGTCGGTTCGGCTGTAACGAGCAAACGAGCGAGATAGCGGCAGAAAGCGAGAAAGAAATATCTCAAAGACGTACTTTTTAATGGATACACACACAGACGCCTTCAATATGCGCAAGCTATCACTCTCTCATTTCCCAAAGAAACAAGGCGGGTTTTTTCACCGGGAGCCACGCTTCATATATGCGCGGAATTCAGTGTGTGGGCCGAGATCGGAGACCATCAATCAACGTCAGCCGGCTTCTACATTCATTGTAGTTCCCCCCACGTCGCTTCATCTTCGCTAAATTGCACCTTATAACGTGGGGGGCCGTTCTTTCCACTTCCGGAGGCAATATGATCGCGCGCTAAATTCTCTCCGATGCTCGCGCAAGCATAGCAGCGCACCCGCCTAAAAAAGCTCTGGATCTCAAGCATCTCGAGTATCTTTCATTTCCTTCATTCAGGAAGTGCTCGCCTGAAAAGTCGAACGCTCCGCGCCTCCGCGCCTCCGCGCCCACAGTCGTCACGGTTCTTCATCTCTCTCGGTGCACCCTCTCCTCATCCGGCTTTCTTCCGTTGTTTCACTCTCACTCCTTTTCCCAGCCCGTCTCCCGATGCTCAAAAATTAATCGCTCGGCTTTGTGCGGAAAGCGCACGTCGATTGGTGCGCGAGCGCACGCTGGGTGCGGAACCCTCCGCGGCGCGGTGATGGCAGCACGCCATTTGTCTTGCCATGCTGCGGCGCCGTTAGTTCGTCGATCGGCGCAGTCTTGCCTGCCGCACGCCGACAACTCGCACGCAAAGGCGAGACCGACAGGAAAGAATGCGGTTTAGTTTTGAATTAGTCTTTACCGCACGTTATCCTGCATATCCTTGCGACTGAGTAGTTTACGCGGCGTTCGTGCGCTTAGTACTAGATCACTGGTTCAATTCCGGATGGAACGGTCGCTATACAAGGAGCAGCGTAGAAAGAAAAATCACCCTGCGAATACTATGTTCTTTTTTTTTATTATTCAATGTGTTGAATGAGAGGTTGGTGCTTAGGTGTGGCTCCGGCTAATATTCTTCTCTTAACTAATAGTCTGCATGGTGAAGTTCTCAATAACCATATTATAATGCAAAAAAAAAATATTAAACGTGAATGGACATTCCCATTCCTAATTCCGGCACTACAATATAATTGAACGCAACAATGCTCACTCGTCAGAAATGTACACACAACCTTCATGTCCACGCTTTACGGAAGAGTTCATCAAGGTGATTAAACCTCACATGCGCTTGAAACACAGCTGTCATAAAACAAATACTGAGAAGTACGAGAACACGAGAAACTGTATTCATCCCTCCGAGCACATACTTAAGGCTGGCACGCTGTGTACAAGGCGTGAAAATAATCCACCTGCGAGAGACGTGCGAATTGTGGTCTTCGAGTGCGCTGTCATCATACGCATGCGCAAATAAATGCGTCCGTCAATTTCTCTTCTCTTTAACGAGGTGTCGCTGACGACTATTCACATAAAGCATTTTTGTAACTTCGCTATCGAAACCTATCACTTCCTTAAATAGTACATTGTATTGTTTGCAAGACGAATCTAATACAGTATTGTATACGCTCAGGGCTAAGACATTCTCGGCCACGTCTCTCGTTTGATAGGAATTTTCGATTGCAACATTATTTCAGTCAAAGTTTTAGCAACTTTTCTACTAAGAATACGCAGACATTACCGTGCTTTTGCATAACGAAGCATGAGAAAACTACGCAGATCAACTAGCAGATTGTTAAAAAAAGTTAGCACGATAATGAATACGCACCGATACACTTATTTTAGGTGCTTAACTATACACATATACTTCCAGACGGCGATACGCGATAAGTACCCAGTTTTTAAGAATTGAAGAAAGAGAGAGAGAGAGATTGGCCCGAAGAAATAAAAATAAATAGAGGGTAAGAAACTTCGACGCTTTCGTTAAATACGAGCTACTTAAGCTCGAGAAGCGGCGCCCTTCGGAGATTTGCATGAATAATAATGAGACACTAATGAACATGCCGTAAAACACGTTTAAAAGCTCATTTACGCGTTACTCTGCGGAAGCTCCTCGTCGACAACTGACGGGACTGAGAGCAACCACGATCGGTTAAGCTAACTGATTGTAGATAAACGCTAGGGTATACCATGTTCTACCTGTCAATACCGACAATCTTAATAAGTGGTTTTCAGTGGCGCCATCTTGGTCGGCTTCTTAGAGAAGCCTTATCAGGTGATCTTAACCATAACGTTCACAGGAACGCGTATGCGCCGAGCTGTTCGACAAAACAGAACAGCGCAATAAGATAGGTTTGTCTCTGGCAGTATGTTGTAAAAAAAGTGCATAACGGCATACCAAGTCTGAGTTAGAGACGCCGGAAGGCCTCAATTAAAATGGTCCGAGGCCCATTTTAATTTCGCTTCGCAAGGTCCGCCATCCTCGTGTTGTAATGAGAAAGTTTTATTACTTATGCTCTCTTTCGTTGAAAACTTAGCGTGCTTGTGCAATGCGGCGAACGTGTCTGCGCCAGTACTCAGGCGCTGAATAACTCGCCGCAACACCGTAAGGTTGTCCTACCTGTCTTAATATATTTTTATCCATTAAAAACATTGGTATCCTTGTGTCGACATTTTGAAGTGTTCGATATGCAGTACATTATATATGAAGCACATGGAATTGGGTGTCATGGCGCGATTATCCTTGACCGAAAGAGGAATGTAATGTGTCTCAGATAGAATGACAATGTTGCCTTCAAACTCGCAGATTCGATAGCTCTGTATGTACAAGCAGACAACGTCAGAGTTAGAAAAAACGCTCCCGTCAGCAACCCGCAATTGTGTCGCTTCTTCAATTCGCCGAAATCTTCTACATATATGTAGAAGATTTCGGTAGAATGCTGTATACTTGCATTCTACCGAGGGCCGTGGAAAACGTTGCATGTAATTCGTCGAGCATCGAGAAACTGAAAACTAGCACGCATTCGCGCATATGCCGGAAGCAACGGCTATAGTATACGCGACAATCAGTACATGGAGATTTTATCATAGCTGACTGAAGTCTCCGTGGCGGAACACTGGACACTGTCGATAATGTCCCGCATTATACAGAACAAGAGAGAGGTGAATAATAAATCTTATTACAGAAAGGTAATGGTGTTGACGAGAAGTAAAAGCACCCTGCCTGTCCCTATGTATTGGAAGAAACAGAGAGAAAGATGGTATCAGAAGTCGGCGTCAAGAAGTAGTTCACAAGCGATATTAATGGAGCATTGCAAGCCGAAACGGATGCAACAGCGCGTCGGTGGGGTGTCTATTCTTTCTTTAGCGTGCACGCGCTAATGAGGACAACGCGAGAATGATACAAGGAAAAAGAAACAAATAGTGTTACGTATCCGAGGCAGGCCGAGAGCGTACAGTGGGCACCGAAAGAGACCTAACAAGGACATTGCGCGGGCCTCCTCCGTGCACAAGCACCGAGGAGGTCCGCGCGATAATCGTGATGCCGCGTATGCTCGGACAGCTACGCCCATTAGCCCGAGCAGAGCGAGAAGGACGGCTAATTCCGAGGCTCATTTTGCGAGCCCCACCTCGAGAGCTGGTATGGCGCCGGACGCGTGTCGTGAACAGACGCAATGAGCTTCCATGGACGAGGTGCTCGCGTCGTATCACGCAAAAACGAGATAGAAAAAAAAAAAGAAATGAAGAAAGCCATGCGGTAATGGCGATTGCAACATCCCGAGCCCTTGAGCCACGAGTGTTGCGCGACATCAGCCCGAGCTCCGGCAAGGCTGTATGGAGCTAAAACGCAAGTCGGTAAGCAGCGAGCTGCTTATAGCTGCTGGTGCGTGCGCCAGTGTTGCTCGCTTGCGTCTGCGGAAATGAGCCGTTAAAGAGCCGCATCCGCACGCACACACGCGTGTATACAGAGGCGCGGCCGATGCGCACGAAACAGTCGCAGGGCTGGAGTGCTGCGAGAAGGCTGTTGTATCGTAACGGCTTGGAGAAACAACGCGGATCCGGCAAGCAGCAAGTACCAGCAGCACGGGAGTCGTTGCCCCATCGTGCAAGAATGCGTGCGTAAGCCACGACTTCGCAGTCGCTTTATAGCCTGACCGAAGAGATCATCGTCGTGTCCGTGTCGATAGTACGTTCGAGTGCTGCTTCTCGACCGGGACGGGCTACTCGAAATGATCCCGAACGCACCCCTCAGATGTAATTGCTCCAGCGCCGGCTGAGTGCCCGCATTGTGTACACTCGAGTGCAACTTGTTTATTTTTTTATTTTTTTTTGTTTCTAGGGCTATGCTGAGGGCGATATTTACGAGTGGTATTGACCTGCGTTCTTCATTCTCATGGGAACGGATTTGTGCGTATTCTAACAAGGCAGCTTAAAGCATCGCGCTGCGAAAACTGTGAGAACGGTTGCACTATTGCATGTGACGCGCTGCCCTCGTTGGTGGTAATTTTCCATTCGGCCTGCTTATAGTGGCTACCAAATGCAGCGATGGAGCCAGTATACGATGACGCGCGCCATCATGTGCCACAGAAAATCGGAACGTACGTGGTACACCCTTTCCCGTCTTGAACTTCTCAGCAACGTCCCTGTTTTCCTTTGCAATGCCAGCTGTAACCCTTGCAACGCTGCAACGTCGACAGTAACGCGTGCAATCAAACCCACGACCGGTGCAGCAAGACCAGTCGAACTCCACTACAAAAGAACGGTAAATAAAAATAATTAGTAAAATTAATAAACAACTTCAAGTTTCCGGGTTAAAAGCGAGAACGCTATACTATTGATTTATTGCTAATAAAATGCATATTTGTTTATATACGCTGTCTTTTGTTTCTGTTTTTCAGAATCAGAATTACAACTTTATTGCCGAACAATTAGTTACAATTTGTCGGGGTTCTTTCAAGCGAAAAGCTATTGTAAACAGCTTGGAGACCCTTTCATTGCAGCGCAGTAGTAAGCATACAGGAATAACAATAATTGATGTGGTTTAACGTTCCGAAACCACGATATGATTATGAAAGACGCCGTAGTGGTGGCCTCCGGAAATTTGGACCTCCTGGGGCTCTTTGACATGCCCCTAAATCTAAGTATACGGGCCTCGGGCACTTTTGCCTCCATCGAAAATGCGGCCGCCGCGGCCGGCGTCAGTACACAGGAAAATAAAGCGACTATATAAGCGTATATTGCATATTGTAAGTAGAGCATATTAGAATCGGCTCGTGTTGTGGCTTGTTCGTCGTTGGCGCTTCACGCCCGAATAAACGCACTTGGACGTGATGGACCACCAAGGACGTTACACAAGCAGCGACCCATGAGGCACCGAGGTTAAAAGGTGAGGCAGGACTCGCAGTATCGTCCAATGACTTTAAGCCGCTCGTAATGATGTCCGCTAATGAACTAGTGCACGCACACCTGCACGTACCTATGATGGCATTCCTGACCCGCGCCCACTTACGTCACGTTCAGCGCTCGTAAAGAAAGGCTTGGCCGAAGCTTTTCTTGTGACTTAAGGCTACATGCAGCAGTCAGGTAGGGCAAAATGAAGACTAACGGAGCACTTGCGTGGAAGTAAATTGTCTGCTCGTCCACCGTGGCACCGTTAAACGTAATCATAACAAGCCCGACAGGAATTACGCAGGCTGTAATCGTACGTGTGTGTTGTACTAACCCGACCACATAGTCGTGAGGAAAGAGAAGCGGAAAATGGAATTTGCAAGATGATTTTACAGCAATATACTGCGTACAATAAAAAAAAAAGAAAAAATGAACACAATTTGGAGAAGTGAAGTAGCCGATGGCCTTATTCTTGCAACAATAATGCGTCCGATTGAACGGGACAGTACTTGTACGTACGTTTTTAATTCTATATAGTGCAGTAATTATGACGTAAGCGGACAGGAATTTAAAGTAGGGTGGAACATCAAGTTCCCGCAGGTAGGGACCGAATCTACAACCTTCGGATAACGCGTCCGCTGCTCTACAGACGTAGGTTTGGTCTCTACCTTCGGCCAGTTGACTTTTTTATCCTCTTTATTTTCTTTCCATGTATGTCACAATTAATATACCACAGTTACAAACATACAAGTAATGTCCGCTATACCCTCCTTATTGTCTGTTGGTTTTAGTAGGTTGTGTTTAACAAAAGAAATCACCCCTGTTTCAATGCCCCCTTCTTTCGTTCACAAAAGAGAGAGAGAGAGAAATAGATGAAAAGGGAAAAGCAGGGATGTTAACCTGGTACAGTAACCGGTTTGCTACCCTGCACAGGGGCGGGGAAATAGGGGTTGCAAAATTCATGTGCATATAATAGGCACGGAGGCACACAGGAACTGGAATACTGAAACGAGAAAATGCAATACAAAACAAAACAAAAACAACGAAACCACCTTTCCAATCAAGCTGACAAGAAAGAAAAAAGAATGAAAAAGAAAGAAAGAAAAGAAAAAAGAGAGAAATAAAGAAAGGAAAAGAAAGGAAGAAAAGGAAAGAAAAAAAGAAAGAAAGAAAGAAAGAAAGAAAGAAAGAAAGAAAGAAAGAAAGAAAGAAAGAAAGAAAGAAAGAAAGAAAGGAAATGGTGTGAGAACGCGGGTGGGGGGGGGGGGGGGGGTTACGCGGTGGTAGGCTGACAGGCATTACCGCAAACGAGGCAGCAGATGCAGCAGCAGCCTGATTTATTGGCTACGTGTATCAGTCCACGCAGACCGCACCGCGAACCTCCTTTGCGTGTGTGATATGGCCTACGCCCGAGTGCCAGCTCAATGGCCTCATTGCGGAAAAGCAACGGCGCACTATCACCGGTGCTCTTAACGGCGCAGGGTAAAAGCTATAAATGAAATCGATTTGCAAACGCCGCTTTGCAGATGCTACGCCCCGCCCCTAGTTGGTTCCGGACATTGGACGCAGCTGACGCAGGGAAGATGTCCCGCAGAGGTGCAATAAAAGGAAATTTATTGACGGACTGCGCCGATGATGGGAGATAGTCCTGGCGTAGGGCCTGGCAGAATCCTAAGGGAGGTTTGGTTTCGCTATGAACTCGATGACCGCTAAGTCTAAAATGGCAAGCCTTGCGGGAAGACGAGGCGACACTCGCCGTTTTCTCAAATTTGTTCTTCGTAATACCCTCTTCATTCTTACATGTGCTTAAAAGTAATTATAATAACTAATTATAATTATAACTATACTAAGTTGAAATCAAGCAGAAGAAATGGACATGGGCCAGGTACGTAGCGCGTAGGCAGGATAACCGCTGGTCATTAAGGGTAACTGACTGGATTCCAAGAGAAGGCAAACGCGTGAGGGGGGAGAAGGAAAATTAGGACGGCAGATGAGATTAAGAAATTTGCAGGTATAACGTGGCAGTAGAAAACACAAGACCGGGTGGATTGGAGGAACGTGGGAGAGGCCTTTGCCCTGTTTTGGGCGTAGTCAGGCTGATGATGATGATGATGATGACTGCTGGGGTTTTACGTTCCGAAACCGCGACATGATTATGAGGGACGCTGTATAGCGGGCTCCGGAAATTTCGACCACCTGGGGATTCTTTAACGCTCACCTAACAGGGGTCTCGAGGAAAACATTTTTGCCTCCACCGAAAATGCGGCCGCTGTGGCCGGGATTCGATCCCGCGACTTTCGTGTCAGTGGTCGAACACCATAACTACTAGACCACACTGGCTAGTCATGCGTTCTTACATAACAATTATCACGTTGAATGTGTAGCGCCTCGCTTACCTTCAACACACACAAACACACACACACACACACACACACACACACACACACACACACACACACACACACACACACACACACACACACACACACACACACTCACACACACACACACACACGCACACACACACACACACACACACACACACACACACACACACACACACACACACACACACACACACACACACGCACACGCACACACACACACGCACACACACACACACACACACACACACACACACACACGCACACACGCACACACACACACGCACACGCACACACACACAATAATAGTAACATGAAGAGGAGGAACAGCTTCTTCAGTCAAGCAAATGTTTTCATGGCGGTCTGTCTAGCTGCGTGACACAGCCTGTCACTCCATAGCTGCAAAATGCCTAACGTGCCCTATGTCATTAAAACACTTACGAATCAGTGCTACGTTTGTTTCCTAAAAAAAATAAAGAAAAAAGAAACTAAGTACATTGACCTAGTTGTGGCACAATTCGAGTGTTGACAGCGCTATAAGCATGCAGCGAGAAGGAAGAACCTGCCAGTAGATGGATCAAGGACAAAAATATATCCGCTACGAAGTTCGATATAGTCACCGCCTAAAAGCAACTTGCACTTCAGAGAGCCCATGGTCTTATGGATGCACCGATGCATCGACGAGAGCGCTAAAGTCGACGAGGTCATTTCTAAAGCGTCACCAGTCAAGCAGGAAGCGATAGCGTCCTTGGAATGGAAGCAAAAAACGAAAACGAAAAAGATGCCCCTACACTCCAAAACCGAAAGCAGAAATTCACGGGCTACCATCTGCACTCAAATGCATTTTGAAGGACAGTAAGTGCGTAGCAGGAGCTTGCGCGTCTGATAGAAAGTGCTTAACATATAAGCTGCCTGCTTCTGAAGAAGTGAGCGCGATGACACGATTTCACACTCCCGTTATTTTGACCTGCATTTCGTGCAGTTGTACATAATCGATATTCCGGGATCGATAGTGCCTCTTTTAAGGCTTTCAGGCGGAGCACCCCACTAAGGACACCACCTAAAAAACAGCATCGGAGATGACGCGGCATTGTTTACAGGGATGTGCGTAAAGGCGGCTCGCATTTTCAGCTCTATCATGGTCACTAGAATGCAAGGATCTTTGCATTATCAAGCGTTTTACGCTGCCCCAGCGTTGACGCTACGCCGATGAATATATGACCGACGTAATAACAAATGACTTACAAGGTCGACGTAATGTTAAAGGACAGGAAGAAAGAGCTGTGAATAGGAGAGAACGTGGGTCACTGATTTTATGGTGGTTTTCAAGGCAGGAAAATTGAACTCGGAATGCCGTGGAATGCTTAGGAATGATAACCACTCGTGTTTTAGAGTTGCGCAACAGGAACTATGCTAAGGAAGTGTCATGGAATACGGCACCGAATTAGAAGAGAGGAAGGTTGCATATTTGCCACGGCATATTCTACATGCGTCAGCCGCAGAGTCATAGGATTTATACACCCAGGCACACTTTTGAAAAAGTCGCACAGTCCTTTATGCCAGGGGTCCTCAAGAATGTTGGTCCCAGGGAACCCTTCTCAGCTCCTTTAAGTGCCAAGTAACCTCCCCCCGCCCCCCCGCGCCCCCTTTTTCTCACTTTCATGCAAGCATTTTTTATTCGGTTCAGGCTACATTCAAGTGCAATGAATTCAAAAGCAAGAGTATATATAAAGAAATTATTCAATGACATGCAACTGAAATCACTTTCCTTTCACCAACAAATCGATTCGAGGCTCAGTCACACTCAGGGCCCGCCGCATGTCGGCTGCTGGATTCAGCCGATTCCAGTGCTAATATTTCAGATAGGCTAGTATCGAGAATGCCTGTTCACAAGCATATGTTGTTGCAAATGGCAGCAGCATGTCCACTGCCTTATCTTCGGCACGTATCTTCAAACAGGAGCAATGTTCATAAGGGCCATATAAGGCATCCGTGATTCAAGTGCAATAGCTTAGCCGCGCGGCCCATTTCGGAGCGTGGCTGGCTACAAGATGCTGGCGGGATTTATTGCGCAGCTCGCGCGTTTCTGTTGTGCACTACGATGTGCTTATTTACATTCGGGAGTGAGTAATGGAGGTTTCCTAAGATCGACTGTACCTCAGGTTCGCCATCTAAGTGACTTGGCGAGTGCGGAACCAGGGGAAATTTATCAGCGGCTCGCGGAACCCAGAGGAAGGGCCTGCGGAACCCCCAGGTCCCGCGGAACCCACTTTAAGAAACCATGCTTTATGCATTCGCCTAAGACAACTCGAAGGCGAAAGCCGTCTTTTACGGGACGTCCTAGTGAGGTCATGATGTATGTCATAACCTGATCATAATTTTCTGCCTTATTCGAATTGACTGCATCACTCTTGTTTCTGCATTACTCGTGGCGGCGTTGGCGGCGACGCCGACGCCACCGACATCTGTCATTCTTTCTCGTTTCACGAGACATCAGAGGGTCTCGCCTTAACAACAACGACAACAACAACAACAACAACGACAAAAAAAAAAAAAAAAAGAAGAAGAAGAGCAAGGAATTTCAGCCAATTGACATGGAAAAGGTAAGTGGCCAGAAATCACGGCGCGGCACATTTTCCACAGCGCAAATATCCTGGCGTGTTCAGGTAGAGAACCGAGCCACAGCCGGGTAGTGCGACGCTGACAGATTGGTCGGAAAGAAGGTAGCACAAAGCAATGCCATTTGGTATGCAGGCGGGCATTTCGTTTGAATGCTCGCGACAGCTGCGTCGTAGCAATAAGAATGCATTTACGGAGTGAACTGCAGCAACTAACAATCGCGGTGTCAACGATGGCGACGACGTTCGATCTGTCGCTCTTCTCTTGCTCTACTTCTGGTTCTCATTGCCGTTACTATTGATTGATTCACAAAAAGACAGCGACCGAGAATGACACCTACTGGCAAGTAATGTAACAACATGTTAGTCCCACTTAGAACCAAGAATAATTTTTACCCATCCTGACCGGAAATAAAAGGAACATAATTTCTTACTTTGGCTATTTTTTGCATGTATGATGCTCCCTGACAAAGTTTCAGGGTTGTTGACTGAAAATTGACGCAAGAGAGCGACATTTCAGCATCAGCACTACAACAGTAACACACACGCACACTCACATTTGTATGGCAGACTCGAAGTACGTGCCTGTACACAAAGCCATCTCGAAGTGTACCGCAGGACTGCCGGCCTCCCGCATATCCACCGCAATGTGATCGTTCTCGTACACACAATTTAAAACCAGCAGTCGTCGGCAGCAAATGCTTCTCGCGCAAGCAAGATGACTCAGAGATCGAGGTTTGTTTTCAGTATCCCATCAGTGGGCCCTTGAAGAGACAGTATCGATTATGTTGCTCGTGTGGAATCTCATTTTCAACAATCCCCGATACAGTCACACGGAACGCAAAAAAAAAAAAGAAAAAAAAAAGAGTAATACGTGCGCCATTACCACTCGCGATGTAAGCGAAAAACGAGACCGCTCACTGGGCGTGCTTCGCGTACTCATGGATGACTGAAAACGACAGGGATATAAGGACTTAGAACTACGTAAAAGCGCGTAGCTGCCACGTTGGTGCCGCTCGAACATGCAAATGAGAATCTCGTTCTGCACGCTCATGTGCATTCGGTTGTCTTTTTTTTCTTGAATACTATTGAGTGTGCGATGTCGATCGAGAGGCAGCCTCGTACGAGCTTTAGGAGTGGTTTTGTTTTAACGCTCCAGAAATTCAAATCCTTTCTGGAAAGCGAAGAGATGGCTGTTTTATTCTATGCCAAAAAAAAAAGGGACAAAACCCTGTTGTACGTTATTCTATTTGTGCCTCTTTCGCAGCCTGCAAAGGCATTCTTTATTTGCAGGAAACGCGCAAGACGCTATGTATTTCTGAAGTAAGAGGAGCTTCTAGGGAAACCGCGTGGTGGCTTTTACAGAGTACACAGAAGACAACTAAATAAAAATAAATAACTAAACGAATATAAACAAGCTCAGATCTGCGGTTACGTTCTTCTCGCTTCGGTATCAAAACATCTTTTTTTTCTCACCCAAGAAAGTTTGTGTCACCTGTCCTAGGCACATGCATAGACTTTCGCGGCGGTCCCAAGCGTGCAGTATGGTTCGTCCTTGATTGAAGATACGCGGTGTGGGTTTCCAAGTGTTGTCTGTGGCTTAAATTGAAAACATGTACCGCGTGTCTGCGGGATCGACCGCGTTCGGCGCGTGTTTTTCAGTCCGTGAATGTATACAGCCGCGGGGCATGACACCGTGCAGTTCAAACGAAAGTGACAAAGAGGAAATAAAATAAGAAATGCTTACTAAGTGCGTTTTGAAACTTGCACACATATTCAGCCGACACATTCTCTCCCATGACAATGTAACTACAGTAGCCACCTATCGTAAAAGGCTCCTGACACCACAGTGATGCAGTGGTTACCATAGGTCGGCGAACTCACTCATGAGCCGACTCACTCGGACTCACTCAGACTCACGGCTCGATCTGAGTCTGAGTTAGTCCGAGTGAATCGGCTCATGAGTAAGTTACCGAACTTGCAACCTTCGAATAACGCGTCTGATGCTCTACCAACTGAGCTGAAGCAGCCTTTGTCCCTGCGTCCACTTTATAGGGTACATATGTGCATTTAAAGCGTGGAAGTGTCATTCAGCGCCGCCAGTAACGATTACGGCGAGTGTGGAACACTTTTTCTGCCCGTTGGCGTCACATAACACGTGATTTCATGGTCAGCTGCCAACTCGTAAGATATATGTATTAACTATATATATATATATATATATATATATATATATATATATATATATATATATATATATATAGTTCAAAAAATATATTAAGCACGTAGGAAAAATTGTTCTCGTAAGGACTGACGTTTCGGTCGCGGGACCGGCCTTCGTCGGAGGCTCCGACGAAGGCCGACGAAGGCCGGTCCCGCGGCTGAAACGTCAGTCCTTACGAGAACAATTTTTCCTACGTGCTTAATATATTTTTTTGAACTGTTACTTCCGGGTCCTGTGTTATCCCTTCATTGTTTATATATATATATATATATATATATATATATATATATATATATATATATATATATATATATATATATATATATATATATATATATATATATATATATATATATATATATATATATATAGTTAATACATAACGACTGTGCAAGGCAGCTAAACGGTGCCACCACGTGTTATAAGCGCGAGCTAAGCAGGGTACGGCAAAACGTACAAAAGTAAAGCTTAGAGCAGAAAAACAACGCCTGCGACAAAATGGAGAGAGCGTTCACCACCCGCGCCATGCGAAATGTGTGTTGGAAAAGACGTTACATCCCCAAACGTGCAAAGAAAACAAAAGTGCATGGCTCGGTCACGAGTTTCTTTTTATAAAGCGACGGAAGAATAAAAGCATCGCGAAAAATATCACGGTTGCACCATCGCATCGCACGCAACGCCGCCAACTCACGCAATCCTCCACGTTCGCTTGTTTTCGCGCTTTAACGCGCATATTTTGGTGAGCACGGGCAATGTGGAGAAGCCCCGGCAGGTGTAAGAACCACGCAGTCACGCCTTTCTTTTTTTTTTTTTTTGTCCCCGTTGTCGTGCTGCTGCAGCAGCATCCGTGACACGTTGTCGTGTTTTGTACGAAAGTCTCGGTCCCGGCAAACTCTTGCTGTTCGAGAAGTGGCGAGAAATGGGTCGCGGAAAAGAAAGTTATGCCAGTCACTTGTCATTTTCAACGTGTAACGGGTAATTGAAAAATAACAAAAAGGCTTCACGAAATTAAAGTGACCCTAATGCAATACGGAAGTTGTTGTCTCACCCATAGGGATCAAATGAGCTGATCAGGCACGACAGCCAAGCTTGCCGCCAAGGAAAGGACTGCTTGGCAAAGTGCGGCGGCAGAGGAAGCACTGCTGCTGTCACTCTTACATTAGCAGCGACGCTGTTTAAGCTAGCCGTAGAAACTTAGGTGTATACAAATGTGTATAAAAAGCTAAACGGGTATGTGCACGGTATTTGTGAACCGGAACGTGAGCGGGTATGTGTGAACGGGTATGTGCCGCAGAAATTGGGCAACTCCCACTACACATCGCTGAGGAACAAAAAATGAAGAAGGAAACAGATGGGCGGCAAACACAAACTGAGGTTTGCAGACAAACGTAAGCCAGTAATTCACGAAAGCTTTAATGAATCGTTGGTATTAGCTCATTGCTAAACGCCGTGACCGCACGTTTCCGCTTCGCTGAAGCATCTGTACGGAGTGCTTCAGTGGTGCGTACAACGAGAGAATACTAGGGAAAGGGAAATGCAACGGCGGCTGCGACAAGATCCCGAAGCGATGGAAGGCCCAAGCCAAACGCCTCCTCTATTTTATCAATGCCAGCCAAATGCGCCCGTTCCAGCCGTTCACCACCCTCTCCTCTAGCCCTTTCCTACTCTCACCCATCACCTAGCCTTCGCGTGTGCTTTGTGTTCATGGGGGGAGAGCACCCGTCATGTAGTGCCTCACGACGGAAATCATATGAAGTAATTTTTTGCGCAGTTGTGTGCAGATCCGTGGGGCGGCGTCTTGCATCCCTCGTGTTATCTAAGGACCTTACTCGTGTTCACTATGCTGGCGGTCACGCTGGCTCTGTTAGAGACACGGTGTTTTGAGATAGCGCGTCTCCGTTCATGGCGCTATCCGGGCAACCAATGGGGACGCGTCACTGCGACGCTGCAGTACATGCACTGCCTTTAAGAGGTGCCTCACGAGCGCTGTGAGGCGGCGGCGGCATTGCTTCGAGCTGCAAAGAAGGAGCACGAAGGAACAAATTGGACAGACGCGCGATATTGGAGAGGGAAAACGCGTCTATCGCATCTCCGTGCGAAAGCGCTCGGACGCACGTGTGACGCAAGCAGCCCTACCCTACATGTGGCGTCGCATCACAACCACTCCCTGAACTAAGGCGGACCGGCGGCTCCCATTGAGGGGCGAGCGTTTGCACTGGCATTGAATAAAATAGAGGGGGCGTTGCCCAAGCGAACGACGGCGTGCCCGTATATATGGCAGGCGCGAAAGCACCGTTTCAACGCGAGGTTCTGTCTCTACAGTTTGGACAGCCGTGTCGTGTCTGTGACTGTCTGTGATTTAATTCAAACCTCTCTGGGCTGATGAGCAACCCAGAAACAACCCAGCATCACCTAGTTAAAGCTAAGCAACGACCTAGAAGCAACCTAGAAACAGCCCTCATCACCTAGCTAAGGCCTACAAACAACCCAGAAGCAACCACATTAATCTTCGAAATCGTCCAGTTTCGCTCTTTCAAGGCTTGCGAGGCTTAGTGCAAGCTTCACCATTTTTTATTGTTCTCTTATTATTATATACAGGTACTGTCGGCCCACCGGGCTGTTACAGCGGTGGGTACAAATCTGACACTAAATCCGCCGTTGCTTACATAAAGTAGCCATATATAGCTAAGACATAAGGATATCACAACCTGCCATTATGCATAAGTACTATACAAAATCCGACATAACAGCCGTCACATCAAAAAATAAAAGTAGGAATGCATAGCCTATCAAAAAAAAAAAAAAAAAAAAGAAGATTACACATTCTACAAGAAGATTCTACAACTTACATTATGCATGTTACATGACCTACACTACAAAATTATACGTAACAACACTACACATTCTACAACTTAGATGAAGTATGTTAGATAAAATACATGCAATTACATGAATATTAAAAAATAAGAAAAAGGTCCGCTCGAGAACACTGATGTCTGTACCGTGAGGCAAGTAATCCTGTTTACGTTGCGGAGTGCGGCTAAAGGAAAGGAAATACTCGGAGAGAAGAACGCCATAATACTTTGGGTTTTCAGATGCGTTTTATAGGACACCACAGCGAGCACCCCTCTGCCGGCGCTACTTGTCTAACCAGCGTTGCGACCACTAGGGTTCATGGTGATCCTCCAAATTGACTTAATTCATGTGTGTACTTAGGTGCATGACACCGCACCTGTTTAGTTTGGGAGCTAACATTTTCTGCCACTGAGAGTCTTCACAAAACAGAGAGTCGTACTTCGCGAGGTATTCATTACGTTGTACAGTTATTTGCGCTCCACTTAAGAATGTGGGACAGGAATAAACAGACACCATGAATTCCTACCAACTAGCCCAGACCAGTACCCTTATAAGTTACATTTAATACCTCAATATATTTCAGTACGTTCGGGCAGAAGTGTATGTATGATTTTCGTGCAACACTTAAATTGCGGGCATATAATATCAATCACAGTATTTTCGCTTTTCGCTTCCTGATCAAGCACAATATGTTTATGTCGTGTAGCGCACACTATTCGCGTGCATCAGTAGCGTCGACGCGTCCAGGCAGTCTTTTCAATGCTTTATCCTTGTCTTCCTGGAAGCCTGTTGTGACCCGAGCGACGTTATTGCTTCCGCCTTGGTGGCACGGAAGTGAATCGCATGGAAGCTGGCCTCTCCATATAGTGAAGACGACAAACAATACATCGAGACAGAAGCAGGCAAGGAAGAAACTCTACGCCGCACGCAACGCGCAGGAAACGGCGGATAATCCGGTCTGGCAAGCTGGCTCTTTCATAGCAGCCGTATATGAACGGGATTATAACTGTGGATAGTGCACCAACGATACTGTACAGTTGAATGAGGGCCTCGTTATAGATTGTATGATACCAATATGATACTTTCCCTTTATTAACCCTTCCGCCACCTTGCGGGTTTCCGCAGAACTTATTTGCAATAATTGTATGATACCAGTTTGCTAATGATAACAATGGCATGTCCGCTTCATACAAAAAAAAAAAAAAAAAAGCAAGGGGTACTCGAAAATGTGACAGCAGAATCGAAAACGCCTCGCTGGCGTTAGTTGATCGTAATAATAATATCTGAGGTTTAGCGTCCCAAAATCCCGACATGATTATGAGGGACGCAGTAGTGGAGGGCTCCGGAAATTCGGCCATCTGATATTGTTTAACGTGTGCTGACATCGCACAGTACACGGGCCTCTGACACTTCACCTCCACCGAAACGCGACCGCCGCTGCCAGAATCAAACCCGCGAACTTCAGGTCAGCAGCCGAGCACCGGAACCACTATTCACCACCGCAGCAAACACCTGGCGCTTAGTTGAGATTAACGTGTTGAACTGTTACGCTCCGCGGTTCTTTGAACTTTCTTTTGTTGTTGTTAACGGGCATAGAGAGCATTATTAGCTGAAGGTCCTGACGGGCAATACTTTACGGCAGATTCGCGCACTGTTCAGGGTATCGAATCGAACCTGTGTATGGTCAACTTCACTGCCTTAACTTGCCTCTCTCTCGCCCAAAACAAAGGAGGGAATAAAATAGAATTTTCGCACGGTTATCAAAATATTTTAGGCAGCGCATAAATCGAGACGACTACATTTACGAGGTTGCGATACAGTTGAACCCCCCTCCTATAACGAAAGCCCCCCAAGAAAGAAATTCCCACGGCAACGAAAAAATCTGGCGTCCCCAATGATCAAGCATAGAGTTTAATGCCTTTGCCCCCCTCTCGACAGCGAAGAGATTCCGCAATAACGAGAATTTCAGGTAGAGATCCGCAGCATTTTTGTTCAACCCGTGAGCCACGGATGTTTGATAATTGCAGCACTGCTCATTCGACAAATCGGGCACACACGTTTCAACCAACAAGCATCGGTGCGACCATTACTGGTTATCCTCGGTCAGGTGAGCGACGAGAGTTCCTTTGTTTTCGCTGAGGACAGTTTTATGCTAACGCCTCTGTTGGCAAGTACGTCAGCACATTATGTTTCAAGTGACGACCGTAACGGAAGTGACGTCATGCCGACCGACATCGAAAGTGTGAGCAAAGAAAATGGCACTGACGACGAGAGTGGAGAAAGCAACAAAACGCAAGAAAGACAAGTAAGTGCGTGAGTTCTTGACGCTTTTGAGATCATTTGCACTTTCCCGGCGCCTACGACGATGACGAAGCACTGCAAAGTTTGTTAAGCTGAGAGGCTCGAGCCGCCAATCTCCTTCATAGCAACGTGAAACAGAGTAAGAGCAGCCACTTCTCTAAATAAAGCTTGGTTGCGCGAAGTAATTGGTATGCGTAATTTTCTATTTTCGCGACAATGAATTTCTCACGAGAACGAAGAAAACTCACTTCCCCGGTGATTTCGTTATTGAGGGCTTCGACTGTATATGTTTTCTACGACGAAAGCGTATATCCAAAGGTCCTTAGGTTGTGTTGAGGTATTCGTGGGTTTGGGATCGAAGAGCGAGACAAATATTACAGGCACTAGGGTTAAAGCTAACCCAGTAAGTGTGACCACGCGAATGGCTCGCTGTTCTGTTGTGTATTGAATTTCGCGCTTGTCAATGGGTGGCGCTCCTAACGGCGCACTTTTGCGTGAAACCACATACATACATACATACATACATACATACATACATACATACATACATACATACATACATACATACATACATACATACATACTGGCAGCGGCGGCGGCGGCGGCGGACAACTACGGCGCATAAACGACCCTTGTTGTGATCTCATAACAGCTTTCGCTGTAAAACAAACAACCAAAAGGCAAAAAATTGGCTGCGTATCTGCGTGCTTCGCTGCAAATGTCGTCGAAAGACGATAGTCTTGTGCCGACTGCACTGCATGAGCGGCATGAGTACCACAATTTAATAGCTGGGCTAGCCGCTGGGCTCGTTTTTCGGACGTTTTCCGGGCGCGCTTAGACGGACGCCGGCGTTTCTCCGCTGAAATTTGGTCGTTGGTCTCTTCTCTGCGTTCTCTGATCATGTCTTGTAGAGTGGGTCGTATTTCATCAAGCGGCCATATATGTTTTGCCTTGCCTGAGACAGCGCTCTTCTACGATGAATCAGCCGCATCTGGCTGGCATTGATAAAACATAAGAGGACGCCATCTACAGCGCTACCGGGGAACATCGGCTTGTGTTGATGTTCCCCGGTAGCGCTGTAGATGGCGCTACCGTGTAGACCACAGCCAGCCACAGCGTCGAAGTTAAATCACTGGGCGGAGACTTGTTTTGTACACAGCAGCGCCGCGTAATAAACACTAGGATCTTTATAATTACGTATCTATAGATTTTGTTTTAAAGGAACACTGTGAATAGTACTAAGGTATTGATGTTGTGCCTCAGGTATGCGTAATATTTGATTTTTAATTGCCCACGCTCACCCGTAAACACATGCTTCTTGGTCAAGATTGGAGGTCGTAAGGCAGGTGGTTAAAGTTTGGCCAGGTAGCTGAATCGTGTGACGTGCCGACAAACAGACAAACAGACAGACAGACAGACCAAAATTTTTCCGTTTAGGTATCCCAAGAAAGACTACCGTCTTTAATAAGTAACGGCGAGAGCTAACGGCTGCCGGTGGATTCCTCTCACACGTCGGTCGGCTCTTGCCATCGTATGAAGTCGCTTCTATTTCCAGGGGCTGTGCACTAAACAGTAAAAAGAAAAAAAAAGTGAAAAGAAAGCCTCGAAAATAAGGATGAAGTGGGGCAAGGGGGGCGTCACTGACAGAACCTCTCATACCTGGTTTCGGGATGGATCATGCCCGAACCGAGTGTGACCGTGAGGCCGTGGTATGAGCTCGCGATGAGCGAGAGCGCACCACGTGCGTTCACCGCGCAGGTCTTATTCAATTTGCTGCGGAGGGGTGGGCGGCTACACGGAAGCTGCTTCGCAATCATCGCGCCGCAAAGATTGGCCTTGGCTTTTCATACTCGTCGGCGCTCCTCCGGCCAGCGTGTCGTTCTGGTCAGCGCGCATCGGGAAAACAAATGAATATCAAGACGAATTGTAAGGTGCGCTGACAGCGAAGCCGGGTGCACGCGTGCCTCGTCATACACGGCGACCCGGTCGTCAAAAGAAAAATGGGCGAAACCAGAAGCTGGAAGTTTTTTTCCTTCATGTACAACATAGCGAGTATTGATGGAAAAAAAGAGACTTCGCTCTAGCGTTTCCACTTACGACTGAGAATAAGGTACGCGATAGCGTCCGCGCTAATTAATTAAAGCTTACACACACGCGCGCGCACCAACGCACAAGGGAGCATTTTTTAAGTAAACATATTAGTTCTGAAAATTAGGTGAACCATGCGGTGTGTCGGTGCATTCTTTATTACTTTGTTGAAGAGCATGCACCAAACGTCTCGACCACGACACTCTCCTCTCCCTCTAACTCTACAAAAAAAAAAAGAGCGATTAAAAATAGAAAACACCGCCCAAGCACTCCGTACAGATGGTTAACCCGCGAATCTCAAGCGTACGGCACCGGTGTTTAGCAGTGGGTGTTAATCCGGACGGTGTATTGAAGCCTTTCTCATTTATTGGTTACATCTGTCCATAAGTCTTAACTGTTGTTCACCGCCCGTGCGTTCCCTTCATTTTTATTTGCGCAATTTCTGAGGTACATAAGCGCTGGGAGTTTTTGCGTACGTAAGACGGATATGAATTTTGGTTTCGCCTTCGCTGTAAGAAAGGTTTATCCCAGTTTTACAAGAGGTTCTGAGAATTCCAGGTCACTCTCTTTGGTTCCTAAAGATAAGGACGTTGACTCGTGGATAGTATTGTGGACACTGTCGCGGAATGGATCTGCGTGGCCTTGCGCTTAATGACAGATAGACTACCAGCAGAGGTACTCGTTGTGCTCGCGGTCGGTCTAAACGGTTGCGAGGCCAAAGTGGGCATTGTGCTCGAGACGGGGTCAGTGGGTGCGCGTGGACGAGCCGCATCCTTTCACTAGCCTCGGGGACTAGATGCCAGATTATTGTGCGGATACTTTCAGTTCGTCGAGGTTAGCACGTCAGAGCGGGAGCGTGTTTGTGGAACCATTCGTTTCGTAATCTTCTTTCACTGTCCCTTGTCGTTAGTACTGTTAAGTTTCTTTTGACAATGTGGGACGTCTAACTGATCTCTAAATGAAGTCTCCGCATGTGCAGCTAACTCTTACGGCACACGATTAGACCGTAAAGTTCTCTACAGTATTTACCAGAGCGAAATATGGAGCTGCGATCGTTCAGCCACCGTGGGAATGATGGTTAGTACTATCGCGCTCAGTATGAGCTACATCACGCGAGCGCGTGGCCCAGCGCTCTGCAAGGCTGTTAAGTGCCGCCGATCGTGCCATATTTTCGAGTTATTGGGAGAGAGTGTGGCTATTCCTGTAAGTGCGCATCACTCCCTATTGCTTGCTTTCACCCTGGCCCTCTTTTATTTGAAAGAACGTTTTGCCATTTATTTAGCTTTACTGAAGAAAAATTCGAAGTTTGTGTATCAAGCCACTGCGGTCATTTTCGAACCTGACATCACGACAGGGCAAAACGAGGGCGAGCGTGAAAGCAAGGCGAGGCGATGCACATTCAAAGAAACAGCTAAACGCTCCCCTGATAACTCCAAGTTATTTCACGATCGGCGCCACGGTACAACCTTACAGTGCTCTTGGCCACGCGCTCCCACGATGTAGCTCATACTGAGCGCGATAGTACGTGGATTTATCTGCATAGTCTTCATGTTTGCGGCTTCGAACGCACTTGCGCCTTTTTTATTGTTGTGTTTCGACTTTTTTTTTCGGATAATAGAATGACTCGTTATGAATCTCGTGTGCCGATTTGAATTGGTCAAGCTAAAAGTGTTAAGGTGTTGAAGTCGGACTGCTGATCTTTTGCTGAACTTGGTCTCGCTACAAAGCGGCTGCGTCCTAGTCGGAGCCACACAAAGACGAAAAGACGAAGCTAAGGCAAAATCTCGTAAGATGCTATGCTATCTGGGTACATTCGCATGCTGGCCGAAGCGCCGTGCGTTGCAGGGAACATACACATTATTGCGCCAGATTCCCATGTAGTGTACGATTGTGAATGTCTACGGATTGTAACAAGACAGACTGCGGGTAATTTTGACGGTTGTACACTGTCGTCCTTTATGAAAGGGAACAAGCGAGCGCGTGGCCGGTGCGCTGCGGCGACTGCCTACATCACCATCAACCGATATCTGAAGAAAGCACGTCCGCTTTCGGCGTCATCTATTGACCAACAAGATAACGAGTCATGGCTGTTGGACAAGCGCTGCTAGATTACGCTCCCGCTCCGATATCGCAACGGCGGTGCCGCCAAAAGCGAACGCGTTTTCTTTAGTTGTCGGTTGATGGTGCTGTAGGCAGCCGCCGCAGTGCGCCGGCCACGCGCTCGCGTGTTCCCTTTCATAAAGGACGACAGTGTACAAGCTTTTAGGAACTGCAGAACGGAGCCCACGTTTACTGAGACAAAAAGCCGAGCGCAGATCAGTTAGCTCAATTTTCTGTCATTCGATAAACCTAAGTTCTCAAGTGCACTCGCGAAGAACTTAAAGCAAACAAAAGTTACCATACGTGAAGCCATGCGTTTGACTGACACAGTTCGCCGACCAACTAAACACTCAAAAGAAGTATCAGCTGACCTTTTGCGACGAGAAGGAAGGCAAAGACAGCGGCGGTGTGGCGTAAATTCATGCTGGCGTCGGGGCACCGGCTTCCAACGTAGGCCCGGTCAATTTGGTCACGCGCGGCACGATCACAAAGCAAACACACGCTATCCCGCGCACACGCAACAAAGGGCAATACCGCGCAGCGGCGGTTAAGCGAAAAGAAAACTGAGCCGCACCACCGCACACCGCAAGCGACGCACCGCACTGCGCTTTTCACGGTTCTTTCGCCGTTCTTGTCTGAGCGTCGTGTATCGTTGCGCGAACCACAGAGGCCGCCGCAACAATAAAAGCCCGCTTCCTCGCAGACATGACCTTTCACCGGGGTCCAGTTCTGTGTTGACCGTGTGACACTGCGCAATGGGACAGTTTAGTAAAATACTGAGCGTGCACACAGAGCACGAATGAGCTCGGTGTTCCATCCGAGTTTGCGCACGTGTGTTTTTTAATAGACGTTAATTTCGGTACATTTGACAACGAATTGTTAAATAGATGAAAATATCTTCGTCAACTAAGAAAGTTTTCTTCAGAAAAATCGATATTGGTTTCCTTGCAGCTTTGTGCTAAAAACTGTTAGATGGCGAATTTTCCTTTCATAACTAAAGCATGTGCATACCGCGACAAATTTCGAGCTATTTTGTACTGCTTGTGCCTTTCCACCAGGACTACCTTGATTGAGTTACCGTTTTTTAGGAAGCAGCTCACGTCTTTTCTCACAAGTGAAGGAGCAGTGAAGCGTGGAAAATTTTGCTGTTTTTAAAGCACGCCAAGACAGATGATGCCATATGCCATGAAAAAGCACATGTGATTATGAGGGACACCGTATTGTGTTGTAATTTTGACTAAATGGGGTTAAGTACACGGATATTTATGCATTTCGGTCCCATTGCAATGGGGCTTCAACGCCTTGGAATCTAACCCGCACCGTCAGTTCCACCGATCCTGAATGGGACGGTGGCGTTCCTCGTTCCCGACAAAAAGAACTAGTTCCTGGAACGCCGTTCCGTACAACACTGGCGAATGCTAGTGGAACAGCAGCTCAGCGGGAGAACGAGAAAGACGAAGTGCTTGGAACGGCAAGACTGGCGGCGATGACCGTTAGATTAAAGCAGTGTTACGTGTGTATTTCTTGTGTGTGTTTTGTGGCCGTTACAATATAGTTGTAAGTCAGCGCCTGTCGTCGTCTGTCTTCCTTTGTGTTCGTCTAAATTTCAGCGCTGTTTTCCCTTCTTTGCACAATGAACCAACTTGCCCAAGCCTTAACCCTAGCAAACAATAGAGTGCTCGCATCGTCACCAATCCCGTTAGCTTTCGTTTTGGTGCACTTTCTCGCATTTCTGGTGAGCTGCACATTTAGGGCGCAGCTCATAGGTCCCCGTTCCTGCGATGAGCCTCGTCGCCATTGTTGGCTGACGTTGACGTAACTGATAGAGCGAACGAGGACGAAAGAGAGAGAACGCGGAGTCTGTCGATATCACGAGCCATGGACTCTAACCTCTCTTTCTTCCTCCGTCACGCGTGCTGGCGCCTCGGTCGGAGCTCGTGCTAATGCATGCGCGGCTGGCCTGCGCACTGCGTCTGGCTTCGCTTGTCGTAACGGGGCTGTCTACGTTTCGCTTGGTTCGCGACGACTGCAATGCACGAAGTGCGTGTGCGTGGCACTCGAGCGCTCGCAGTTTCTGCAGCAATATGTAACGAATGTTACACTGCTACAACTGCGGATAGCCAAAACTCCAAACACAGTTAGCGTTACCCGGATACGAAGCTGCGCTCAGAATTCGCTTTAGGCGGTATCGTAATCGTCGGTGACTTTTTTCTCCTGCATTTCTATTACTTATTTTGCGCATATATCTGTCTATGTTATGAATTTTTCGGATCGTCACATTGCTTCGCAACAAGGTTTTCGGTTTGTGCATTGACTGCGACATTTTTATCTCCGCTTCCAAGTGATTCGCTTTATACGCAGTTCCATTTCATTCTCCCAGCTGCCCCAATCACAATCTTCTCAAATGTTTCTAACTGTTTCTGATATAAACCGGTCATCGAAGGGCTATGTAGTCTTGCTGGCCAACAACTTTCGAACTCGTCTTTTGCGTGGGTGTTTCAACTATCGCTTGCTTCTTATGTTGCTATAAGCATGAAATAAAAATTTGCTATAGCATGAAATGATACCACGTGCTAATTTCTAAAAAAACTTACAGCCCACCATTTTCTGGCTATCCTGTTTAACCTTCGTCTCATTTTACTTGATTCTCTCCATTCTTTCAGCAAACTTTCCATCGCTCGAGCCTTCACCCCGGTATTTAGCGGCAAGTGAAAACAACGGACGTAAAAAAGCAGACAGGGTAGGTGTAATAAGACGCGCTCAAGAAATAGCGAGGATGGATTCACGTGGAGGCCGTTGTCTTTGCGGGGCACGGCAAACTCTGTGTAGCGGAGCTTTCGAAACCATCAGAGGAGAGCGAATCAGTAGCCCGGCGCATTTCCGGCTCACTGGACGCTGCCGTCCCGCGCAAACGATGCCGCGGGGATGCATTTCTGCAGCTGAGGCTGCAAAGGCCGTGCGCACTACTGGCTCGTTACTTCGACGCCGGAAGCGGCGAGCTGCAACGACTCCCGCCACATTTACAGTGTTGCCAACGTATCTAAGGCGCAGACTCCCGCGATGAACTGCCAAGGTTGCGTGATTGCCCGGCGGGGTGCTCTGATGCTTCGTAAATGGCCTCCATGGTCACTATTCCAAGTTTGCTTTGCGGATTTTCATAACACCGCTTTCTACTGCCGACGGCTCATGAACGTGAGTAGAAGGGTCCAGCGTCTACTGTGGAGATTGCTTCGCCACTGTGGTTATCTCGCTACTTATATAAGTAATTCCAAGGTTCCTGATTTGCAGTTTATGACTTGGGTCTTTCTTTATACGAGCGTGCCCTAGTGGCCTACAAAGGCGAGCTTCCTTATTGTACGAATCCGTGACTAAGGACGAGATAAAACAAGTAACCATTTCCTTCGGAGTCAAGCTTATTGCATACGAAGCCAAAAAAATGCTTGTTCCTCTGGTTGAGTTTTTAATACGATGTAATGAGCGTTTAATACAATATATTGACCCACACCCATAGAAGTAGCGAGAACACTCTTATTGTTTCTGCTTACTCATCTCCCGTTTACATATCGGACATTATGAAATGCTTTTTTCAACAGGTGCAACAGACTATTTTAAATAATTTCTACAGAATGAGTAGAACACTTGTTGCGCTACGCCTGAACTTAACCAAGCATTTTATATCTGTGCCAAGAAAAGGACACTACAGTGCATCTGTTTCCTAATTGCCGTCATCGGTGAAGACTGTCACATGACAGAGCTTTTGCATGTGGTCTGTATTACAACGCAGCTGATGAATGCAGCTAACCAATCAACGGTGTTTCGATGCACGAAGCCAAGTACTGAATTTTGGTGTTCGTGACAACCAACCAATTATAGTATCCATGAGACTGTTTGGCGTAGCGCACACACACACACACACACACACACACACACACACACACACACACACACACACACACACACACACACACGCACACGCACACGCACACACACACACACACACACACACACACGCGCACACACACACACACACACACACACACACACACACACACACACACACACACACACAGCGCTAACTTTCAACTAGTCAACGCTCGTTGAGTTGAAACAGTCACTTGGCCGCTAAATACCATGGTCAAGGCTCGAGTGATAGAAAGTTTGCTGAAAGAATGGAGAGAATTAAGTACAATGAGGCGAAGGTTAAACAGGCGTGTGTGTGTGTCCTTCTTTGTCCTTGGGTGTGCGCTACGCCAAACAGTCTCATGGATCATAACCAACTAGCCCAACAACGCGCCTTGAGTAATTATAGTAGCCTTCACGGCCAGTCACACGCTTCAATAAATTGGAAACTAAAGTTCTTGCGTGTAGTCAGCACAAACAGTGAAGTATAGCACGTTTCCGTCGAACGATGCTAATGAAGCAGCGTGGCTCGAACTGATGTTCAGGCCGTCATAAAACAAAAGGAACAGAGCAACGTAATCGATGGCCCATTGCGTGACTCTAGCAACAACCATTACTGCGTTTAGCAATATTCACTTCTCAATTTCGTGCTGCTGAATCGCAGTGAAGCCTGGCCGTGAACGGGGCAACTTCGCCTGCGCGTTCTGGTTCACAGCAGTATGAGTGTTAAGACGGGCAAGCAACTTTTTTTTTTTCGCGACCTTTCGTCTGTTTTGTAAGATGCGTGACGTTATTATAGCACAGTAACTTAAGAGATGCTATTTCCCGTTTTTAGAGCAAAGTAATGTAAGAAACGACGCCTTGATAATCTCTTGTCGACCGCTCCTTGCGTGAGGTGTAGCTTTGGCATTCACTTGCAGCTTTTCGTGTAATTGTTATTTTTACATTTAAATTAAAAAGACACTTCACTTCCTTTGCACTTTCCGTGACATGCCATTGTATCTTGGCTCACATGGATGTAAATTAGAAGAACAAAGTCACGTGGCTTCCCCTTTTTTTTTTGCTCTTCAAAGATGATTGTAGTCTTCATGCATTACGTAGCACACGACGGCGCATATTGCACGAAGCATGAAACAATAAACCTTAAAAAAAAGGCAAATAGAAACTATCACTAGTTTCTGCGATTGATTACATTACCGCTGCATTAATCTCGCTGATTTGCCGTTAGGTTAATTTTTACTGCAGGAGGGTCGCAGATATCGAAGTTATCCTTAGCTTATCGTTCCCAGTCATTTGCGCACGCATGAATTGTATATGTCGCGCATTACACGAATATGAAGGAAACGTCTTCTAGTGAAATGTAACCATTACATGAATGATCCTGAGCACTCTGGTGGTCGGCTACGCCTTTGAATATTTGAATATGAGCGCCTAATCGATCACCCGCGAATCTAGGACGACACATATTAGACTTGCGCTTTAGCTACTCGCTGAATGTTTTATTTTATCCTTAATGTGAAGGCACGCAACATGCTACGAAACATGAAGTTGAAATTATCTATATCATGAGTCACGGTTTGAAAACAAAGGCACTGGAAGCACTGCTGCCTGTGGTAAGAATGCTAGTGAACTGCAATTTTTTCATGCTCATGTGTGCGAATAGTTCATTAAAAAGAGAAATAAAGGATCTGTGTTTTCGCCGTTTTAAAATGCGGAAATGGATACGATTGCACTGAACTCAACATGCAACAGCAAGCAGTAGTGTATTGCACGCATAGGTCAGCAAACCCACTCGTGCGTCGACTCATTCAGGCTAACTCAGGCTGAGATCAAGCCGTGAGACTGAGTCTGAGTGAGTCCGGGTGAGTAATATTTTGGTGAGTTTGAGTCCGAGTCAGTCCGGTAGAGAGAGAGAGAGATGAAGAGGAACGCCGGGAGGTTAACCAGATATTAGCATCTGGTTTGCTACCCAGCAATGGGGTGGGTAAATAGGGGCAAGAAAGAGGGTGTAGAGGGAGAAAGAGAGAAAAGAAAAGGAAAGGAAAAAAAAAAACGCACGCGCACACAGAATAAAAAACAACACACACAGGAAGAGCGTTCAGGCTAAAGTCGTTCAGAAAGGCCGGTCAATCGCAAAAATCGCAGCAGCGCTTGCAGGGCCTTCTTCTGCGATGTTGCGAGAAAAAAATTGGTGAGTATGTGTCTGAGTGTGCCTTTAGTGCAAGATATATTTCTTGAGCGAGTGAGTGCGTTCCACACATTTTACCGACCTATGGTTATAACCACTCTACTTCAGCATTACTATGAGCCTTATGTCAGCTCGCGTTTACACTCACGTCTACTCACCCATACTTCAGTGCACTAGCGTTCATATGCCAGCTCAATATTTATTGATCAAAGGTGCGAATAATGGAGGGGTTGGGTGCCTTAAACTTCCCCCGGCAAACTCTTTCGCGGGAAGTTCTTCATAAAAAAAGTCTCGAGTGAGTCATCTGTCAATAAAAATCTCCAATATCTCCTTATTGCATTGCAACCCACATCGCCCGATGAAGTTCTTCGCACTATAACAAGTTCGAAGACCACAGGATGTGGCCTCGATTCAATTTATCAATCTAAAATCAAGCTCGTTGCTCATGGCTTATTATCTGTGCTTTCAGATCTTATTAACACCGTATTTCGTTCTGGCGTTTTTCCTACAATCCTCAAACAAGGAAAAGTAACGCATGTATTCAAAAAGGGAGACCGAAACATTTTTTTCTAATTATCGCCCTATAACCATCCTCCCATTCTTTAGTAAGCTAATTGAGAAGCTCATTGTTAATCGCCTAATGAACTACCTAACAAAGTTTAACCTTTTGTCATCTAAGCAGTTTGGTTTTCGTGCTAAGTTATCTACCGAATTAGCACTGATAAAATTAACTGATAGCCTAAAACAGTTTATCAATTATGGGCGATGGGCAGGAGCGGTATTTATTGATTTAACTAAAGCTCTTTTTTGTAGCTAGACTTGAATCCCTGGGAATTTGTGGGCCTACTTCAGTCCTGCTACAAAGCTACCTCGCTAACAGAACCCAGGTTGTCAACTATGGCGGTGTTTTATCCTCTCCAATAACAACTAACCAGGGAGTTCCACAAGGCTCAATTTTAGGACCTCTATTATACAATACTAAAAACAAATAAAAAGAGCACAAAATATGTCATACTGCCGAACACAAGGTGTGCAAACGCTGTACAATCCAACAGCAGATGAGTCACAACTATTCTAGCGCGATGATGTTTAGGTAAGTAAAACAAGTTCACATTTACATGTACAAAGTCAATGTTCTGTATGACTTGACATACAAGAGAAAAAAACACAAAAGAGAAATATTTACTCGTAACGTAAAACACACGTGATCACAACATTATACGATTCGCAACACACGATATTAATGTGACTTATCTTGCTTACAGAATAAAGTATACCATAAAATTTTCATAAATTATTTGTTTCTTCGAGAAACTTCAAGGCGAAAGTCTGTCAGTGCGCACGCTCTCCTAGCGTCTGCACGGGCAAACAGAATGACACGAAACAAGCGGCGGACACAGGACAAAAACAAAATGCCTTTGCGGCTTCCTTTTGTATCTGAGTCGATGTAAATACGATCAGAGCTGTCATCTGTGAGATTGTGTTGTACGGCAGGATAGAAAGTGACACGCCGCCCTTCGATTCTCAATTATCCATCAGAATAGATCACGTGCGCCGCCAACTCTGTGACTCGCATAAATTACGGTGCAGCACGCAGTGGGTGATGCGCGAGAGTGAATGGGGGGCATCTTCAATCCAGGCACGTCGCTTGTCAGTACTGGGAAAGGTGGGGAAGGAGGCGGGATTTATGATGTCCATTTGTGGCGGTCGCATCAAGGTCGCTTGTCCTCTACTCTAAAGGTCGAACGATGATCATGTCACAAAATGGCGACATGGCGGTGTATCTCACTTATCGAATGCTTGCTCTGGTTCTGTAAAACAAAAGGTGTCTAAAAATTCCAGCACTTTCGGGACTACATAAATAGAAAAACTAGTCGCACGTGCCTCTTTCTGTGCGACTATTCGGGGGTAAACAACAACAAAAACAACAAAATTCGGCAGATCAATGCCTTATAATAATAATATCTGGGTTTTAAAGGCCAACTCCGGCGATTTTTGGACCATGTCGAAGTAATGGTGCTTTTGTGTTCCTGAGCCGCTCCTCTCATGGGCCTGATAGCAGAAACACTCGGCAAAGTTGACGATAATTTTAAATAAGCAAAAAAGCGCAACACTGAAACCGAAACCCAACCGAGCAGTACTGTCTTCGTGTGACGTGGACGTTGGCAAAAACCGATGTAAAAACCGGAAACCATGCAAGGCATGCCGGTCCCACCAGCGCGGAGTATGAAAGCTGCGAAAGCGGCGAAGAGCAGACGCTCGGGGGAAAGGTGACCCCGTCGCAAGAGCCGCACCTTGTCTGTTACTGACCGTGCTATGTGCACAAGCTCCTCGGAGCTGTCAGAAAATGACAGCTGAGATTCGGACGCATGCGGAGGTAAAGTAAAATCGCAATTTCTCTTCGATGAAGTAGGACACACCTGCCTACTTATTTGCTTGCCTGGTTGCGCATTGCACCGTCAGATGGCGCCCCCTCTCCAGGCAGCTCAAGTTTGTGGGGCCACGATCGGTAAAAATTGGGGGACCCTTAATCTTCCCCTTTAAGAGTTGAACGCGATAGCGATATCCTGTCCCGAGTGCCTACTTCAACCACTTAGTGAAAACTTGCTATGCACCCACTACGTGGTGCTAAGGGAATACGCGCAGTAAGGTGTGTGCCGTTTGTAATAGGTGGCCCGCTTTAAACTATGAAATCGTTCTGATAGTCGCATATTCTGACGCCCGATGGCAATGTACGCTTGTACCACGCAATATTCCTGGGATATTACATGTTATATTGCGACGCCTACATAAAGGACGCTTGCGTTTGCGAAGCATGAGAGTTATTTTCACTGCATTTCCAAGCAGAGGAAGTTATTTTCACTGTATTTCCAAGCAGAGGCGTGGCTGTCTCCACAAATGTACAATACAGCCACGCCTCTGCTTGTGTATACATGAACCTCATTTGTAATAAATACCATGTAAGAAAGAGAGAAAAAACAAAAGAGGTGTGGCTGTGTGGTAGAACACCTGCTTGCCACGCAGACGGCCCGGGTTCGATCCTCACTCGGGCCCGGAAATTTTTATTATTTATTTTATTTGCATCTTTCTCGATTTTTCGGTCACGGACAAGATGATGATTTTTCGCTCACAACCAACGACGCCGACGGCGACGCCGGACACCGACGCCGGAATTTCTGCGAAACGAGCTCTTTAACGCTGTCGCGTTAAAATGTTATCGCTGAAAAGTTTGCGGACTAACAAAAGCTTCTTAATATTGATATAGGAAGAGTGGATAAGTTTGGCAATAGCGGCGTTTAAAACCGCGCTGGCAGGGCTGAAGGAACTTAATATAAGCCAATGTCTTTCTTGTCGTTCCGGGTAGATATAATTGTCAACCTCCTGTGGCATAAACCCGCATACCGCGGCCCGTGGTGTACTGGCATGTGCCACACGTGTCTAGTCGAAAGCGTTTGACGACGTACGCGACGGGATTTTCACATTATACATGATATGACCAGACAGCCATATTCGTCAAACCCTCTTACTCTCCAGTACCAATTTCGGTCTACACCAAGTTAAGGAGGCGATCACAAGAGCAGCCAGACGTAGGTGGATAGATAGATAGATAGATAGATAGATAGATAGATAGATAGATAGATAGATAGATAGATAGATAGATAGATAGATAGATAGATAGATAGATAGATAGATAGATAGATAGATAGATAGATAGATAGAAACGCTCAAGGTGCTTTAGGTTCGCTAAGAAATGCTTCGGATTTAAAACAAGCGCACGTATGCGACTAGTTATTTGACTTGACTTAATTAGAAGAAATCAGGAATGCTGGCAACTATTATTTGCAGCACAGCACCCTTCAACAACAGATAAATTACGTATGATCAAATGACCATTTCATGATGTCACATGAAAGACTTTGCGAGATTTGCAATATGTAGACTACCTTCCGCCGGTGACTAAGATTTTTGCCGTGATGAATCAATGATGAATGTTTCGTATTGAAATAAGGCATTCGTGAATGCGTCCCACTCTCAAACCACGAAAAGATCGTTTTGCAGTTAGGTGCATTATATTCTTATCAGTGGCGTAGCCAGGAATTTTGTTCGGGGGGGGCTCGCATGTCAACAATATATATATATATATATATATATATATATATATATATATGAGAGAGAGAGATGCATATTTGCGTCTCCAACATTTTAAATGTTGTCTTAGTTGCATGATGGCGCTGTTAGAGCACAAAGTCTGTTAAAACTGTGATCTAATTAAATGCATAGTTCTTGTTTTCCTTTGCACTTCTCATCGTTCACAGCACCTGTCCGGTGAAACGTGCCCGCTTGCCATTGCGGAGGAACTAATTAAAAGTATTTTACATAGGGTTGCCCAAGTGAACCAACGGAAGTCTATGCAACTCTAGAAACGCAGTGCATTCTTTGGGACCCATTCGCAAAAGTGAACGTTGTTTAAGTGGCGTTCTAGTATTACCGAAACTTCACATCTCGCGCTTAATTCTACTGACATCACGTTGCTGCATCACACGTTTCCTGAGAAGAAGGCCCTCATTATTTTCCTCTCCAGCTGTTCACCTTGAAGAATAGTTCCACCAAGATCTATCACGCACCGCAATCGTCATGTATTTTTGCATGATTACTGGAAATAAATCTTACTACGACTTTGGAATATGAAAGCTTCATGTGGGAAAGTTCGTATATTTACGTTACAATCACTAGTAAGGTGAGTCATGTGAAGAAGCCATTTAGAAAACACGAATTTGTTACTGAAGATATAAATTGTAATAGAAAATATTGGACTAAATTTAAACCTGGCTATATTTTGCTGTGAATCTGCATGCTCCTGTTTTTCCACTCGTGTTTGGAAGTCCATCTACGTAATCGATCGAGCAGAATTCACTACAAACGTCACAATTACCTTAGTTTCTAGAAGCTAATTGATCAAGATCTGTTGAAAACGGTGATCGAATAAATTTTTCATGTTGTGTGCACATGTTTTTTTACCCGCTATACTTCGCGCTGTTAGAATAAGCTCGCTCGCGAAATCTGCCAGCTTACTATTGAAGAAAACAATAACGAAGAGCAGCGTTACGTCTAGCAGACTCACATACATATATAAGCTTTGTCATAGACACAGTGATCAAGTTTACCTACTGGTAGTGCACATTTTAGCGCAATACTACGTAAGTCTGCCTACCCACCAGGCAATTTTATCCACCTTTCCACCTGACGTCCCACTAAAATATACTGCTACGCTTTTTAAGTAGAAAGTGCAACTAATAGCATTTATTTGCATCAGACCTAAGCAAGCGTTCACACTCATTGCGAACCTCAATAATGCGTGGTGCATGTATTGCTGTGATGAACTGCCGGTGAGCGAAATTATGACCTGTTTCTCTGACCGCAAACGAGTGACTAGAACCGGAAGTGAAATGTAAAATTTCCGTTGGAATATAGGGTGTTACCTGATGCTACTTAGACGACGCGATGTTTTGCGAATGAGCCCCTATCATACTGCTTCGTTTCCATAGTTCTTTAGACATCCAGTCACGTGCTTTATGAGACATTAACTTTTTACGCAGGACCTTTTAACACCACTTATCCCAGAACATTACGCTACTGAGTCACGACACAACGTAGCTCACATAGACAGCTGTGGTTCTATGGAATACACATTAAATATAGATTTTTGTTGACCTCGTGATACTGGCATTTATAAAAGACAAAAAAAATGCAAAATAAACAAAATTTTTAAAGCGCAAGCAGCCGCGGCGGTGGCATTTTTATGGAGACGAAATGCTCGAGGACACTGTAAGTGCCCGAGCCTCCTTGATTGAAGTGCTCGTTAAGGAACACAAGCGCTAGAAATTTGCGTAGTTCTTCACTACGAAGTGCTTGATAACCATACCGTGGTTCTGGGCGCGCCAAACTCCACAAATTATTATTATTAGTAGTATAGTATTGCAAAACGCCTGGCTAACTGAGCTCGAAATAACAGCGCAGTAGAAATGGAACTATTCTAGCCAGATCATACATATGTGGCGTTTTTATTCTAAAAAAGCCAAGTCCACTTTAACTGAAACTGAAAAAAAAAACAGTTTTTTGCTAGGGTCAATATGGTCGGGCCAGTTCCATTTTTTCGCCAGTGCGCTCATGCATGTCACCAAAATACCTCAAATCTACATTGCGGCTAAAATCTATGTAGCCTACTATCGTCAGTATTCCAGAGTAAAATTTGTGTTTGGCTTTTAGAGATTGTAACATTTCATTTGGGCTTTCATTTGGGATTTCATTTGGGCCTCGTAAAAGAAGTGTAAATCGCAGCAAATTAACGATACAGCAATATTTTGCGACAACTTAGCTCGTAAAAGAAGTGTAAATCGCAGCAAATTAACGATACAGCAATATTTTGCGACAACTTAGCTCGTAAAAGAAGTGTAAATCGCAGCAAATTAACGATACAGCAATATTTTGCGACAACTTAGCTCGTAAAAGAAGTGTAAATCGCAGCAAATTAACGATACAGCAATATTTTGCGACAACTTAGCTCGTAAAAGAAGTGTAAATCGCAGCAAATTAACGATACAGCAATATTTTGCGACAACTTAGCTCGTAAAAGAAGTGTAAATCGCAGCAAATTAACGATACAGCAATATTTTGCGACAACTATAACAGCACGCTTGTGCATCCGTCGGTGCCGCCTTTTGCTGCGTTGGCGCAACGACGATAACTAGACTTGTACAGCGAGTGGTCCTACCAGGAAAAATGCGTACCATTCTGGACTGCCGGCAGCGTTTTGTCATTCTTGGCATCTTGAGCGCCTTCAGAAAAATGCTTGTTTGTTTGTTTGTTTGTTCGGTTATTTATTTGTTTGTTTATAGCCTGAAAACTGTTTCAGCTCTTCTTCGTCTTCTTCTTAGCTCATTTGATATCACGCCGTTTCGGATCGCTTCTTCTTCAAGGAATAAAGCGGTGCCCAGTGTCTTCATTTCAGTTGTCTTCTATTTCAAATATACCGTATTGGAGTGAAAGAAGGTCATAATATGCAGCGCAAAAGGTTGCCGAATGAAAGCAATATAGGAAAGCTACTAGGACCCAAATGAAGCAGATTGGACCCGGTCACATTGGTTGTTTTGGTCGTGTTTGTTGTAGCAGCACTGATTTAATGGATCTGACTCAGTTTGATCCAAGCAGCATAGGCGTGCGCAGAGTTCCCCTTCAGGGGGGGCAAGGGGGGGGCGAAGGTTCATCGCAGCGCCCCCCTCCCTATTAAGTCAATGTATGGGGCAGACTTTGCGCCCCCCCTCTCTTAGGTGACTAGGGGGGGGGGGGGGCGGCCGCCCCCCTCTGCCCCCCCCCTCGTGCGCACGCCTATGCCAAGCAGATAAAGGATTTCGCAGATTTTTTAAATTTTAAAACTGCCTTTTTGAGTTCACGTTACGATGAGGAATTGTCCCATTTTGATTACAATTCGTATGAAAGAGAAATATACTTGAACACGTTTTACGCTCCCGTGAAATTTAGACCTTTTTCTGATTTGGTTCTTTAAGAAAAAAAATGCCACATATATAGCACAAGACAGTCATCATGCTTTGGCCGAAAGAGGGCTGTTCGAAGCGCTATAACCGTTAGAAGGAAGTAATTTTGGCAAAGCAGGATTGCTAGTGCATTATAGTCTGCTGAGCAGCATCGTCGATGTGGATTCGCTTCTCGGACAGGAAGAAATAATTTGGGTGTGTTCCAAAGATTGACCTTAAAATGTCAGCTCGCTGGCAACACTGAATACATCAGAGCAACTTTGAGGTCAGAGTTGTCAGTTAAGGAGTTAATCAAGGGTGCTCTCCCCCCGCCCTTACTTATCCACTGGGGGAATGCGCGCCCCGCTGATCGGCGTACCCTAGCAGCCCTAATTAGTAGATGCCTTTTGTTCTAAGAATATAGTGCATAGCCGGGACGAAACACGCGGCCCGCGGAACCCTTGCTAGCGTCCCGCGCCTTCAGACAGAATAGCCTTGCGATTTTGCTAAATAGTATTCACATTATTTTCTCGCCTACTCTTTGTTCAGGCAAGCTACAGAGACGGGACTGGTCTCAAGTGTTTTGTGCGTGTGCGCGAGGCACCCCATGCGCTCATGATAAGTTGCAACATCACCGTCAAACGAAAACTCCATATTTCACAATCGACGTCCAGATTTTAGTCATTCTGAAAATCAGTATCCATATGTTTTCCGAGACCTGATGTCAAATACCCTTCTTAAATGACCCATGAAGGAGAGGATTTCTTTTATTCTTGCAAGAGGCAACGTTTGGTGACATTTTGATTCAATCTCCCTGCACCCCCCCCCCCCCCCCGGAATCCACCATCTTCGCTGTCCTCCCAGCGCTTGTGGGACTAAATTTCGTTACTACGGCCCGCTAGTTGAGGTTTGTTGGATGCCCCTTCCATATATCTAAATCCAGAGCGTTCTGTGTGTCAAAAATAGTTACTCCTTCGCGGTGAAACGGCTAAAATGGCAATACAAGGCACTACGCCTTCTCTTCCAAAATATTTCTTACGGTATCATGCGCGGCACAGCCAGATACAGGACCGCCAGGGGTCCGCAATGTTCACACCGAAGTATCTTTTCGACTGCGAAAAGCAATTTTAGAAAAAAATCTAGGATGATTTCCGGCGCAGCTAGCTCTTTTGGTCGGCGATACATCACAATACGAAAAAATTTCGGGGGGGGGGGGCTGAAGCCCCGTAAGCCCCCTGGCTACGCCCCTGATTCTTATTTCTCAACGTCCTGCCTTTTCCCACGTCAACCGTTAGCGTTCTGTCACTTCGCCACAATGTTTCAATCGTTAAACAATTTATAACCTAGAGTTTCGTTTTGAGTATCAATACTTTTGAACCTTCGTCGGTATACCAACTTTACATACATTTGCGGACGCTTGAATATACTGAAACTGATATCGACTGATATCAAATGGTGAGGTTTATGGGTAAGGCTGAAGGGAAGGCCAAGTCTGGCCATCCCTCCAATACGAAAACAAATTCAATGTCAGAAGAGTTGACTGTTGGGCGAGTTGGTGCTTTGACATAGAAACCATCGTGAGAGCGCAACTGAACACGACACACCTGGTGTCACAGTAGCACTCTCTTTATCAAAAATAGGTCACACAAACGATGCCATCATGCAGTGCATAAAAATGTCCCTCGATCGATCATTTAGGAAAGAACAGATCGATAATGCCATAGATTATTGTTTCTCTTTAACTCGATGGACGGTGTTTTGGTACGAACAGGGCAACGCATTAAATTGCTCCGAATTATTGACGCACTACATCGGCTTCCTTCAGCTGACCAATCGTAGTGGACAGGTGGCACCATTTGCGTACGCATTAGGCCATAGAGTTACGCGCCCAGTGATCTTTGTCCTCGACGAAAGAGAGCGGTTCACCTTTAAGTCGGCCGTGCTAGCGAACTTACACGCAGGGAACGGCTGCGGCGCGAAAATGAGCTCCTTAAACAAAGCTTCCTCGGGAAAGCGTTCCACCTCTTGCAAATTCCAAGTGACGGTTGAGAGCTGTTCTCTTCTTAAGATCACATTACACGAGCGGCCGCTCCTAATTAGTCATGCAAAGCAAGGCGTATCAGGAGACCGCGTTTCGTGTCCCTAATTAGCGCTAAAACGCTCATTCATTAGGGACACTTGGGCATGCTCGGCTCATCTCTGTGCCTCCGACTCACCTTTAATCTACTCTAGAAAAGACACGTAGTTTTAAAAGGAAAAAGAAAAAAAAAAGAAATGAGCATGAAAAATTACAAACGTGCATTCGCAATAGCGAGGAAAAACGTCGGCTAGTTTTTGAGAACTTTTCTATACAGCTGGATAGATTTGGCATTCGTGCGAGTCAACGAATACATTTAGAAGGGCACCGCGGATTGAAGTTGGAAAACCTTCTCAGCCCGTCCTCTTGTCTCCCTGAGACATTCTCCTCTAGAGTGGTACAGTGGTTACGGTGCTCGACTGCCAACCCGAAAGTCGCGGGTTCGATCCCAGCCGCGGCGGTCGCGTTTGTATGGAGGCGAAATGCAAGAGGCCAGTGTATGTGGCGATGTCAGGGCACGTTAAAGAACACCAATATGTCAAAATTTCCGGAGCCCACCAGTACGGCGTGCCTCAGAATCATATCGTCGTCTTGCCACGTGAAACCACAGATATTAATGTCATTATTATTCTTGAGACATGACGACAGACTGATGCAACGGTGACTTTCTGTGTTTTGTTGTGAGAAAACGGTCCTTTCTGTTTTGTTTTTCCAGTAGTACAACAGCAGCAGCGTCGCATTTGTTTTCCCGAATCGCGTCGTTACTTAATAGCTCACTGTTTAGCAGTTAATTTTTTTAATTTTTTTTTTGAAAAGCGCAATGACAGGATTTGCCGAAATTAAAATTGGGACATATGGATTGCGGACACAATCGTTTAACACTAGATTGAACGCAGTTACATTCACCCCACCTCCGCGTGCGCTCCGCTGCCGAGCTTATCAAACGTTGGCATGCAGACATCAGGCGTGTGTCAGTGCGACAGTTGACCCCGACCTGCGAATCAGCATTCACACGCCAGACACTAAAGATCTCTACTGACGCATTACAGCTGACGTAGCTAAGAGGCATGCGTACAGTCGTCAGCAAGCTTAACTCGAACGTTCCGCAGCGTGGGTGGGGTCGGTTTGTCTGATGCCAGCCGCGAAGCGCTGGGCGCTGTTGTCAAGATAACACCTCGGTATGCTTTGATAGTATGTCGGTATGCATTGGTAAGATTTCGGCAACAGAACCCACAGCAACACGTCAAATCTAGTTGGTGTGCACAATTTTAAAACACAGGTGTTTCATTATTTTTAGGTGCACACCTAAAAGCGCGTGTTGTGCAAACCTGAAGTCTGCATTAGAAGGGCTGTGAATTAACGCAAGACTAATAAGAGAACTGCTGAAAACAAGCAACAACTCATTTAGTGCATTCCGAACAACACGGGAATATACGGCCCGTACCATTCTCCTTCCAGAGGATATGCTCCTCGCCTAGGCTCTGTAGATGGATGAGAACCAGGATCCTTTTTTTTTCTCGAAATTATGGCCAGAGTAATCTCTTATTACCTTGTTGTACCATTGTTCGCCACGGTGGTACAGTGCTTACGGTACTCGGCTGCTGACCCGAAAGTCACGTGTTCTAATCCAGGCCGCAGCGGTCGCATTTTGATGGAGGCGAAGTGGTATAGGCCCGTGTACTCCGCGACGTCAGTTTACTACATTAAGGAACATCAGATGGCCGAAATTTTCGGAGCCCTTCACTACTACGTGCCTCATAATCATGTGGTGGTTATGGCAGGTAAAAGCCTACAAAATATTATGATCAGAATGTCATGAGGTAATGGCTGCAATGAGCGAGGCGGGAAAGGATGTCGAACAATTTGTTTGACCAGCACTTGGCTGGCTACTGGTTTGTTAGTGTCATCATGTTTTACTGCTCTTTTTAAAACTGACTAGTGATGAAAAACGGTAAATGGACTATCCATAGAATCGATAGTTTCTCTCAAACTATCGATAGTATTACCGATAGTGTAATCGATAGAACCATCGGTACTAGTACTACAGTTAATACTATTGACAGTGCTGTGAACAATTGTGGCCGTTATGGCCGGCGACATTGCGAAAACACCCACAATAGCCTACTATCAGCAATACTCAGTCAGTTTATGAGGAATATCATGAGGAATTATGAGGAATTTCCGCAGCGGAAATGCCGGATCATGTCCATCCGAAAAATTCATACTCAAAAGCAATCAATTACATCTTACAATTAACAAACTTAGTTCATGATATTTTTATGTTGGGACGTAAAACCCCAAGAATTACTTGATGTTTTCACTTTGAAATCAGAGAATGCAATATAAATTTAAAGCTACGCAGTTCCGCCATATGTAACGGCTTCCTTTCCGCTACAAATGAACAGTTCAACTCAATTATGAGCCAGCGAAGCATTCTGGTGGAAGAACACGAGCCTGTCAGCTTTCTTGTTCTTCAGGCTTCTCCTCCTGCTCCACGATTCATCACGCACTCGGAGAACAATGTTGATGTTACAATGAGTTCACGTGGTTGATTTTATACTATCGATAGTACTATATCAAACTTACTATCGATAGCGCTATCGATAGTTTCTTCTACTATCGATAGTTGGACAGTCACTAAATTGTACATAGTATCGATAGTGGTATCGATAGCTCTGCATCACTAATAATGACGCCGATCCCATTTCCTTCTGGCCATGGAGATGAATATAACGACAAATGCCTGCAGGCAAGGCATTCATCTCAATGAACTGTCAAGGGTGGGTATAGTCGCGGACGCAAACATCGGAACAACAGGCGGGACACGTGAAGAAGTGCGGAAGTAAGTAAAGTTCCCAAGGCAGCAACTATAGCCCACAGGAAGGCTGCGAAGCGGCTCCTGAAAACGTTTACTTTGGTGACACGGGTGCCGTGCGGGCTGCGAAAGGAGCTAGCGGGTGCGGGAACGCGAACGACGCCCAAGAAGCTCCCACGTCTCCCAGAATGGGCGGATACAGCGCACCGGATGAAAGAGCCCGCTTCGGCGAACTACCGCACCGTGTGATGTCAGGCGTGCGTGTAAACACGCGGGATCTTTTCAAGCTTCAACGCATTGCAGCCCAGCCACATCTTCCCACTACTTGGTCTTGCTTGAATGAACCCGGCACCGCACGAGACGCCAGGGGAACGCAAAGTGAGTCGTCGGGCGACGCGCGAATGCTCATCGCGTCCATCTTTGTCAGGGGCCGACAAAAATACGGCAAGAGCACGAAAAAAATAAATAAATAAACCGGCTTCGCTCAAGCGCTGGTGTAGTCTAGATACGCCAGGCCTTGTTTGTGTAGCCGCTTGAAGGTCGGCACTGCACTACACCGTGATTGAGACATCTTCGTTCCAGCTTCGCTAGAAAACAATGTTGACATAGCTCGAGTCTCAGTTACCCTTTATGTGTACAGGCGAGTGGTCTATATTAAAGACGATAGTCTTTCTTGGGATACTTCAACGCAAAAATTTTGGTCTGTCTGTCTGTCTGTCTGTCTGTCTGTCTGTCTGTCTGTCTGTCTGTCTGTCTGTCTGTCTGTCTGTCTGTCTGTCTGTCTGTAACCCGATTCAGCTACTCGGCCAAAGTTTAACCACTTTCTGAACGCCCAGCCATCTTGAACTGGTGTTTGCGTTCATACTTGTGAACATTCGATCAAAAAGCAAATACTACGCATACCTGAGGCAAAACATTAATATGTAAATGTCAGGTCGTGTGTTCTTTTATTAGAAAATACAAAGGTACGCAATTCTAAAGACCCTAGTGTTTTTTAGGCTGAGCTGAAAATGCGACGCTGTGCAAGAACTGCGACGCTTTGCACGAAAAAGCCCTGTGCCGACCATAAGGTGCTGCCGCTGGCAGTGGCCCTTGGTCACGGTGTAATGCCCTTGGTTGAGCACAAGCTCATGTTTTTCAATGGCGTCCATATCTCGCGCAGCGCCTCCTCTATTTTATCAATGCCAGCCAGATGCGGCCAATTCAACGTAGAGTAGGCGCTGTCTGAGGCAAGGCAAAACATAGTAGTACGGCCGGGACAAGACTATCGTCTTTCGACGGCATTTGCAGCGAAGCACGCAGATACGCGGCCAATTTTATTTAAAGCGGATGATCCTTCCTTTCATAGATAATACGGTTCGTGTGGGTGCTCGCATGGGAACTCTTTAACAAAAGTAACCATAAGAAGCGTTGTGACCGTGAGGTCTCAAAATGAAATGACGATGAAGTAGGCAGCCATAATTAGTAAAGTTCATCAATAATCCTATTTATGAACCGTAATAAATTATCGCCCCCCCCCCCCCCCACCTTATTTTTTTTTTCTGCAGAACTGCAGATTATGTGACGGTACAAATCATCTGAGCATCTAGAGTGCTTTTGTATAACCTTCGAACCCACAACCTCCACGTTATGCTAAAGTTGTGGCTTGAGTCCCTATCCACGGCGTGTCGTTTCTTTTCGTCCACTTTAATTTTTCCTTTATCTAGTAAATGCACTTGAAGTAAAAAAAAAAAAACTACAAATACAAGGCGCCTATGATTTTATGGGCTATGTTGGTCTTGTCTGTTCGCCTTATATGAGTGTGCCTAACAAAAAAAGAAAAAAAAGAAAGAAAGAAAGAAAAGAAAAGAAAGAAAAAAAGTGGGGTGTGGGAAGGCCTCGATCTTTTTCCCTTCGCTTTCTTCGCATCGTCTGCATAGCTCTATATTTCTGATAACATCAAAATGGATATGTGGGTTGACGCTGGCGGTGTCTTGAGCATATTAAGAGTAAATGATGGACGTGTAAATGCTGCAAGCACTGTAATGGAAACCTTGTGCGAAGAAATCGTTGATGAACCAGAAACTACAGCAAGTAAAAAAAAAAGAAAAGAAAAGAAAAATAACATAGACACTCATCCTTAGGACAGCTACCGGCGAGGGTACCACGTTTGACGAACCTAGTGAGCAAAATAAGAGCAGTTTTTTAATCCGGCTGGCTGCACCGACGACACGCGAAGAATGGTGGTCAGCCTCGTGTCTTCAGTATCTCGCGTGCCGACGTACCCGAACCACAAACTTCCATTAAACTAGTGTCACCCAGTTTCAAGTATGATGCGAAGAAAAATTTTCGCCCTACGGTAAAGCGTTGACTTGAGCGTTTGAATGTTGTGAAAAAATTTAAGCGAACGATATCAAGAACACAAAGAATGAACACAAAAGAGGATAAGACAAAGAACGATAGAACACTGTAAAAAATAAAAATTTAATAAATATCACAAAGCAGCTACCACAGAAAGAACGCAGAGCAGACGTGACAGAGACCGGCCCCGCCTGTTCCATATTCCGTTCTATTCCACGCAGTGTGGCGGGATCACGTCTACCATTACGTAAGGGCACGTATAAAAAAAGGCTTATCCGTTGTCTACTAATAATCTTACCGCATGCGACACTAGCGGCACGGACTGGACGCAGATTGATGACTGGCGTAGAATGAGCAAACCCTTGCCATTTTCGAGAATTATGCTATAGCGATTGCTTTTTTCATTGGTATGAGTGGCATGACCTTCAGCTCTGTGTGAAGTGAACGACATCGCGTACAGCAAGAACGAAAAGAGAACAAGTTTTTTTTTTTTCTAAAGAGGTGCTTTCATAATCTTTGTTGAGGTTTGACTGTGTGGTCAAACATGCGGGGCAGGCTGTTTTTATTTCTATATATTGCCTTGGCGCAAATGAAGAAACTTGTTGTTAGTCAGCGGTCGTGTTCTCGTTCTCTCGCCGTCCTTGCTGTAAGCGCTGTCGTTCGCTTCAGACTATGCAGCACCAACCAGCCCGTCGTTCCCTTTTGCTGTAGCTTTGGCCGTACTGCAGTGGTTCGGAGAAACAGGAGTATGGAGAGTGGTTGTCCCGGGCGCTTCCGTGCTGAGCACGGCAGTCTCTCTGGGCCGCACGACGGCACGCGTGGCCATACATCGTGCTTAACAAGAGACCCCGTCACGCTCAATAAAGGCACCCGGATGCCGGAGCCCCCGTCTGCACGGGGAACGACGCGAGGAGCGTCAAGCGTCGTGGACGCGCCCAGCGGAACGAGCCCCGGCTGCGTTCTGTCCTACGCAATCACGACGGGGTTGGTCGCGTTGAAGATTAATTAGCATCATTCCCATGTAGAGAAGATACTGGGAGAAGGAGGATAACGAAGATCAAGTGCGCCTTTACTTCAAAAGGGGAAGTCTTATTGCACATATAACTTGTACATAAACAAAGAAAACAAGTAAAAAAAACAGTATATACGTTTCATAGATGTATACTGAAACACTGCTTTATCTCTGTACATCCAGAAGCACACAAATTAAAAAAAAATTGGCGAAGCTCGCACTAAGCCACGCAAGGCCCGAAACAGCGTGACTACGATTCGGAAGGCTAATCTGGTTGCTTCTAAATTCGTTTATAGGTCTTAGCTGGGTGATGCAGGGTGTAGGTTGCTGCTAGGTTGTTGCTAGGCTTTAGCTATAGGTGATACTAGGCTGTGTCAAGGTGGGTCCTCAGCACAGACACGACGCGGTTGTCCGAACTCCAGAGACCGACACTCGCGCTGAAAACAAGCGTTCGCTATATGTGGTAAATGTGGTTTTGCCTGCGTTACGCCAAGCGACGAAACCAGCATACGACGGGATTCGATAGAACACGACAGCCTGGCCCCCTAGAGCAGGGGTCTCAAACTCACCTCAGCCAGCGGGCCGCAGTCACGCAATTTTGTCCCGCAAGGGCCGGAGCAGCGAAGGAGGTAGGAGCGCGGGGGGGGAGGGGGGAGTTCGTACAGTTTGCTAGAAAAAGCTGCCATTTGAAAGAAAACTTTCCCATGTCTCATATACAGTTCGTTTCTGAAGTAGATGTGGTGCCAGGATTCCAACATGTGGCTACCGATCCCCCACATGACTCAAATCTGGGCGCCGGTTGGGAAATATGACTTGTGATTGACGGTTACGTTTCAAAACAATGTGAACGCATGGGATGCCTCACGGCGACAATGCCTTAAACCAGTCAGGCCTGCGTTGCTCACGAACATGCTCACGAACTGATCACGTTGCTCACGAACAATTTTTTTAAAAAAATGTGTGGGGCGCAGACAGTCATGTGCGGGCCGCGGGCCGCATCCGATTGCCTCGCGGGCCGCATGCGGCCCGCGGGCCGCGTGTTTGAGACCCCTGCCCTAGAGTGATCCACACTTAAAGAAAACGAGATGGTGGGGCATGGCCTAACGGTCAAGGCACTCACTTTCTGACCGGGGAAGTGACCAGGGTTCGAACTGCAGGCCCAGAAGGACAATTTATTTTATTTTATTTATTATTTCTTTAGCTGTGGGTGAGGAGGGCTTTTTGAAACGCCACCATTACCAGCTTCACAGGCAGCATACACAAGCTTCGCTTGAATGTAGCACGATGTGCATCAGGAACAGCTGTAAGCATCTCCTAGCTGCGCGTGAAGAATTTCTAACGCTCCTTCTAACCAATCGCGGATAATTATTACTTTTCACAAGAAGTGATAATAATAATAATTATTGGGGTTTGAAGTCCCAAAAGCCATGATGCGATAATGAGAGACGCCGTAGTGCAGGGCTCCAGAAATTTCGATCACCTGGGGTTCTGTAACGGGCATCTTCATGTAAGTTCACGGGCCTCAAGCAATTTCGCCTCCATCGAAAATGCGGCCGCCGCGGTCGGAATTCGATCCCGTAAAAAATGTTCTGCTAAGCCTCGCCACCTAAACGAAGCTTCAACAGAAGATGGGCTTGTTGTTTTTCTTATGAATGCGAAAAGTGGTTGCTTGACGACATTATGGAACAAACATATGCAAGCAGCTTTGCTGGTGGAACGGCGTGAAAATGGTTGTGGGGTAAAACTTGGCCAGGCAGTGTAACCTTTAGAAATTTTTATATGATATATATAAATAGCTTAGTGAAGCTGACGTTTTCTTGTCTTAAAGCCTGCTCCTTTTTAAACATTCCCATTGCTGATCCAGACGCTGCATACCCCGCATTGAAATATGTCATGTGTCTCGACGGTTGGCAAGTACTTTATACGAAAGCTCTTAAGAAGCCATGCGAGGCATTTGGTCCACTAGAAAACCACGCGCGAGAGCACTTCAATTTTGCACTAAGAAAATCCTTCATAAGCATCTCAAGAAGGTTGAGACATGACGCCCCACTATCCGTCGAGCGAAAACAGACCCGTGCGTCGTAGCCACGTTGTTGAGAACTTAACACCTAAAGTGCGTGAGTGGGCTTTGCGCTTACTTATATGCTCGCTTTACAGCATGCTTCTATATAAAAGAGCAGCCAGAAAACAAGGCTAGTTTCCATCCTAGAATGAGAAGCTAGCAGCAATGACCATAGAATATGCACAAAAGCATGTTTTATGGTCGTCTTGACTAAACCAGACAGAAATAGACAACGACTTCAATGCAAAAGGAGATACCTATGAATGTAAATAAAAAAAAAAAAGCCCATCGTCGCTAGAGTGGTGTAAAATACTGCCATTCACACAGTGCTTGTAAAAGAAATTAAACATAGCTTTTCAACCTGGTACGCATAAATAAACTATAGCCAACCATATCTCAGAAGGCACCAAACAAAATATAGAAATGCGGAAAACGATGAAAACATAATTTGTTATATCAAAGTAAAAATCTAAAATTTTCTAAACGATACTTAGCTGACAACATTTATGCACTATTTGCCCGAAATAATAATTAAGCTGATTTCAATCAACAGATCGTAGTAAATTGTTGTTGTAGTGTTAAAACTACGGCAAATCATTTCGGTTGTAGTGGCATGCCATGCATACAAGACGAACATATTGTGCTGTGGTTCAAGTGAGCTGCCACAACAGAGTGGTAATGGAGGTAAATGACAGTTCTGGAAAGTGCGCTTGCATTTGAGATAACTAGATAACTATGCTCCCGTGTATTGCCCACCACCGCGTTTAGCAGTGCCTTCCGAAAAGTAAGCGGAAGTGAATGTTCCATACCTCAACTAACCTAGCTTGCGTGTGTACAATTGTCCATTGCTTTGTAAAGCTTGCTCTGCCGCAGAAACAGTGTAAGTGCAGTGGAGCTGACTATCTGATAGAAGTAGAACCGCAGAAGACTTCTCGCGCTGGACAGAAAAATTATTTACATATAATTAAATTTATATTAAAATACTGTTAATCTGTCCGTAGACTAAACTTCTTAAATTATTTGCTTTTATTATCATAACAACGTTTAGAAAACGCTAAACGGTTAGTCTAATATGACTTGAAATGCGATGTTCTAGAGCACACTCACTCGCTTTTGTTTACTTGAAGGGGCCCATGCAGCACTTTCTCAGCATGGTCAGAAAAAGCCGCCGGTAGGTAGTCGATACTCCTGAGAACACGCGAGTGAAACTATATAGTATAGCACGCGGCCTGAAATTCCCAATGAATTCTCAAAATCAGCTAGAAATTCGTTCCCTCTTCTATCTACAAAATCACGAGCATTGGCTGATTCGAGCACCGTGGGCGGCATAGTTACTGCGGCCGCCGCGGGAGGCCGTAATCACACTGAAAGTCATCACACTGAACACACATCTTGCTTGCCCACTGATTAATGTAGTTGACTCTACTTGGTTGAGGCCCGTCACAGTTCACCAAATCAGTTTACAAGCGTTTTAGGCCAAACATTATTAACATTCAACACTCCGTGAAAAAACGAATTGATATTTATACCGCAGGTGAAACTTAACTTAAGATTGCCGTCTAAGCAACCTTTAGCACCTTGGGCTAAATTGATGTCCAAATTGATGTAAATATTTATATCAATTCGGACCGGCGCGAATAGTTATAAAATGAGAGGCATGCACGGTTTCTTTACTGACTATAAGAAACAAAGCAGTAAGGCGAAAATGTCATGTCATCCCATATCCTAAAAGACCATTTTTCACTTCGTGTCTGTTATTATTATTATTATTTTTGTTTTACGCTTGTACTTTCATCACAGACCGCGCTCGCTCGCAGTGAGAGGTAGGCCAGGAATTAATTAGAGCAGGCTGCTCCCTCCGGTGTCTTGCTGCCCCTGCGTGGCGTTTTGGTGCCTGACATCCACGCGTGAGAAAATAAAAACGCAATTACACTCGTGGTCTGATGTTGTACAGGAAGGAAAAGGTCGCATACAAAGAACTTATGCTTGCACTGCCTATCCATGTGCGCGCTGCAGTGAGGTGGAAGACCGCGCTTGCATTTGTGTGGCGAAATGTTGATTTCACGAAGAAAACAACTCTCAGATTATGATACAAATGAAAGTTTAATACAAAGATGAAATCGTGGCGGCACTGATTAAAAGAACGGAACAGAAAGAATGGTTCATTCATTAATTCAAATGAAGAACACTGCGGCCTTTGATTAACCAAAGTAGGAAAGGCGATTAAAAAAAAAACAAGACGAGATGAAAGGAAGACACATTCGGCTCAACACTAAGCACAATGAGCCAAAATTAAAGATGCCTGTATATAATGATACAAAAATAAACACGTAAACATGAGCTAGAACTTTATTAACATAATTTACATTAGTGAATTAGCGTCAGTCAGAGCACAGCAACATTTCCGCGCATGGTAACTTAGTAACTCCCCATGTCCTGGACATGGGGAGAGAAATACTAGGCTTTATGGCTTTTCCGTGCCGAGAATGTTCGTTAACATCTGGCAAGAAGCGTATATTCCTTGTCACTTTCAAGATCAACTACAGGAGCGCTTTACAAACAAACAAACAAACAAGCAAGCAAGCAAGCAAGCAAACAAACAAAGAAACAAACAAACAAAGCAAACAAACAAGCAATCTAACTAACTAACTAACTAACTAACTAACTAACTAACTAACTAACTAACTAACTAACTAACTAACTAACTAACTAACTAACTAACTAACTAACTAACTAACTAACTAACTAGCTGCCAAAAACACGCAATAAGATAGATCCCACAAGGCGATAGGCCTATTTTATTCAAAGTATTTTTTAAAAGCAGGCATAACGAGAAGCGAAAGTTTAAGATACATGTACAGTGTTCACCTATATAACATGTCGTGGCACCACCCGAAATTGCTCGAACCAATATAGAACTCGACAATTTGTCGAAGCCATCTGCCTCGTATACGCATTGAAGATAAATACATCGAGTTTCATCGCGAATCTATTTATAATGTATTTTTCTGCACATCAGCACTTCCAGCGAGAAATGCGCGTTAATGAGTCCTGGATTGGTCTGCGAAGTGGTACTCCTACCACACAACTCCAGATGGACACAATCAAATGAAGTTGTGCGACCGTGTACCTTGTACGCACTACACGCAAAACGTGTCATCGCATGCAACCTACCGAGTGGTTAAAGCCGCTTTTAAATGCGAATGCATTTCATAGTCGGGCTATGTCAGGCATCCGGCGTTGTCCAGCGTTGTCCGCGGAGGAGGAGGAGGAGGATAGGTTGAGGAGGTAAGCGCCGGCAGGCGTTAGATGTGAAGCATCTTATGGCGAAGCTTAATCTAGTGGTGGTGGTGTGCGGCGTGACCACCCTTACTGCGCATGCGCAAATCCTTTAAAAAAATAAAAATAAAAAACCTCCTCTCTCCCTCTCTCTCCTCTAGGCATCCCTCCCCGCGGCAACCACACCCCTCACTGCGCATGCGCCTCCCCTCCTCTCTCCCCTGCTACGCTCCCCCCCTCTCTCCTCTAGGCATCCCTGCCCGCGGCGTCCACACTCCCATTGCGCATGCGCGTCCCACCTCTCTCTCCTCTCCAACGCTCCCCCCCTCTCTTCTCTAGGCATCTGTGCCCGCAATGTCCACACTCCCACTGCGCATGCGCCCCCCCCCCTCTCTCGCCTCGCGACGCCGACACAGGCAGCGTCTGCTAGCGAGTTTCTTGGTTGAAAAAACCGACTGCTCGCGCTGCACAACCGTTCACTGGCCACCCCGTATATATGGCAATGGATCCTGACCTCCAAGGTGGTGCCGGTGGGAGATTTCTCCTGTGCGTTGTAGACCAATAAAAATTCGCAGCGTGCGCGTTAACTAAAAGCGGACTGCGATGTCTCTGTGTCCAGTCGGAGTCTTCTGTCTCTCATTGCACATTAGCAGCGATTGGCATGTTCCAGTAGGAAACGCCGCTCCATCGCTGCGTGCTTTACGCATCCCCAGTTTTCTCTCCTGCGCAACGCTGCGATGAGCGCCAGCGTCAACGCCGCCGCCGGTGTAAGCGTTAGCGCCCGCTGCTTCACAGGTTCCCTTTAGCGGAAGATGGTGTAATTTTTTCTCTCTCAGCTCTCACTCCCTCTCCCATAGCAACAGCTGCGGGCGCGCGCGCTTATCCTCGCCCCTAGCAACAGGAGCAGGTGGTGCGGGCGGAGAGTGAGTGGAGAGGAGGAGCGCGCTCTGGTGTGTGAGGGCGCTCGCATCGCGGAAGCTCGGCGGAGCTCCCGCGTGTGTGGAGAGTGTAGCAGAGGGTAGGTGCAGTGCCTCGCCGCTCCTTCTCTCGCCGTTCGCTCTCTCTCCTCCCTGCGCCCCACACTCCCGTCCGCTCGCTCGCACGTATATATAAATGGAGTGAAGCGCGCGGAAAATGCATTCGCATTTCCTCACGATTCCCTTCGGGGAGGTGGGGGGCATTTTTTTCTAGATCAGTGCATTTCCCAGATACGCGCGTTCAGAGAAAAGTTATGAAGAGTGACAAACATTTTCCTGTAGTTATGTGCCGGTGGAAAATACTTTATGGTTGTTTTTTGATAGTTGCATACATGTAGGGAGGTATAGCGTTACACTAGAGTCAGCTATACAAGTACACAGTCAAAGTATTCCGACGGCCCATTTAGCCCCAAATACATAAGCACATTGCACGTACGAACACCCCACTATACTCTGTTTCACCACTACCGTTCAGCACAGCCAAAGCTACGGGGTGTAAACAAGCCACACGCTTGCGCAGGAAAACATAGATCCAGATATAATTGCCTTGCAGTTGGCAAGGTTGAGACATTTGCCCTTCTTTAGCACCTGCTTCTGCACATCAATAAATAATTTGTTTATTCTTCATCGTATTTACGTCGTAGTTCTTTAATTGTTGTATCAGTAACCGTCGGTAACTGTGGTCAAAAATCAACATGGCAGCGCCCATGCAGACGCGACCACCCGCTTCGATCCGAACTTGCCCTTGACTCTTGCTCAGAAAGCTCACAGCAACAAATGAATGGTATAATGAGCTATCGCTTTGCGCCATCTCACGATCAGGACTAAGCATCAGGTACGCTCTTTCGTTATTGGAAAGATAAGCTATTGCTTTAACCACGCCTGCTAAGCCTAACGCGCCGAGAATTTGATCATGGTTCATGGAAATAGCGCAATGTAGTCACGAATACATTGCTGCCGAAGCTGCAAGACATAAATCTAAAGCAAATACAAGCGTCTGTTTGTAACTTACGGGCCACAGAGCGCACGACGACGACGTGATAAACTCGAGGCGGAGAGCAGCAGCCTCGACGCGTGCAGCCATGTTCTATTTTTTTCGGCGCTGCCGTCTGCTCGCTGAACATGTGCGCGCAGATGGCAGGGGGATGCTAGCAGACGACGCGGCGCGGATGAAATACATGTGGAGGGGCTAATCACCCTTTCCTATTGGCTAATGGGCCCTGTAGCCTCCACAGTGCTGAAGGGAACTTCTGAAACAGAGTATAAGTCATCAAATATACAGACAGAAACACGATTAAACCAAACAAGACAAAACTATTCATGCATGCTTTTGCAATGATTTATCATCCGAATACGCGGGTATAGTGTTCTCGACAGTGTCATTAGTACCCTCATGACTGTGTTAGCGATGCGTTCCCATAAATTCCCGACCGATATCGGATTGCCGCGCCAACCACTTTTAAGCCTCTTCTTCAGTGATCTTCAGACTCGGCGTCTCTTAACCCTGCACTCCGTATTTCATCATTAGCCCAGTTACGCACTCAGCTTTGCATAGTAACATGGACGCTTTCAAAACGCAACCGAAAAGCAGAAGCCAATGGACCGTATCCAAGTCACCCAGTATCTTGCCGAGGAAAGGCTTAACGAGGTAGCGTTTAGCAGCTTAAAATTAGAATCGCTCGTCGTTAGCGTATTAACGTTTAGTGTCGGAGATGCGCGTATGAAACGTTGCTCGAGTTCCTAAATTAGCCGCCATTAAGGCGGGCTCTTTATTGGTATCTGGCAAGTACAGGCGTCCCCCCTTAATTGTGACTGAAAACTCGGAAGCACCTATCGCGTAATCGAAATGAGGCTTTCCATACCGGCCGTGTTTTCTGTACTGTTCTTTTTCTTCTATTCGCTCATGACATAATACCACCGAGCACTGCCTCCATTTTAGAATTCATCGATTCAATCTGTATAAAGGAACACCGTAAAGGGAAGCAATAAGTTGCACTAAAATACTTCAGCAGTATTACATTTTTTTAACATACTTATCAATTTCCATGAATTCCTTTATTTTTCTTGTTTTTCTTATTTTACGTTGTTCAGCAGAGGGTAGAAGTTTGTTATAACATTTTGCTTTGCTTAGAAGAATAAAAAAGTTAGGGACCGGTGTCATGGCTGTATTAACAGTGATATTTCGCAAAATATTTTTGACGAAGAAGACCCAGTAAAAAAATAATCTTGAGGTAAAATTAACACAACAAATTACGCTTCTTGAGGATAAAGAATAGCAAAAAAAGGTAAGCCAAAATTTCAACATGTATGAAACCGTAACAGCTGAGTTATATCGATGGATTTCTACACATATGATACACAAATGATTGGATTGTCCATGGAATCAGCTAACAAAATCGGCCCTACCATTGTAGATTGGACTCATCTATGCGGTTTTCGTCAAGCTCCCAGCCCCTCTCCAAGAACACTATAGAACACACATCTTATAGGTATATACACGAGGGGCGTTCATTAAGTTCGCATTATTCACATGAAGAAAGGGAGACAAAGAAACGAAATTAGAGCGGGAGTTTCATACTTTTTCTGCGTAGTCTCCTCCCAAGTCCCACAGTATTTGTTTTGTTGCCCTAGTGGTGTTGTGAGGTAATTTAAAGAACAGAAGTTTTATATAGACCCTCTTCGTAATTGTAAAGCTAGCTTTTGTGCTATGGAGCTTGCCTAACTAATGGCGACCAGTCATTTACGGCACATGACCAGGATTTGGGGACACGGGCACGTAGCGCCATCTCGTTGGTGATAGCGGTGGCTTGCAGTAACTGAATGAGAAATAGGCGAAAAAAACTGATATCTGACGAAAAAAGCTAGTTATCAAAAACGACTCCTGGTTCAATAAAGCAGACACTAATTTGAACATTCCGTTAAGGTTACAGTGTCGCACTACAAACCGCGTGGCTTCCCAGAGCGTTTATTATTTTACAGTGGGGCCCCATGTCTTTCTGATGAGCGGTGTTCAATTGCCCTGGGAAGTCACAAACTTTGTAGTGCGATACTGCGATTTCATCAAAATGTTACAGTGGGTCTCAGCTGTGTAGAAGCGGGAGTCGTTCTTGATAACTAGCTTTTTTAAAGAGATACGATTTTTTTTCGCCGATTTCCCATTCAGTTATGGCAGGACACTCTCGCTGCCGTCGAGAGATGGCGCCACGTACAGGTGTTCCCAAATCCAGGATATGAACAGCGCGTTCAAACGCAGTTTGTTTGCGCTATGACGTGGAAGATGTATACTAGGTTCTCTTAACATAAACGCGCCCCATAGCATAATAGACTAGCCCCGGCACGTGCAATAGGGACCTCGTCCCCGCTTGAAGGAGGAAGTGCCGCTTTAGCTGGGCGAATGTGGCAGTGCAAGGAAGCGCACCTGCGGATAAAAACGCACTCTAATTTTGATGCCTATCATGTTCACATTTCATAAATCTATCACACTGATAGTACGAAGTTTATAAACGCCCCTCGTCCCTATATATCACGCATCACGATTTAAAAAAAGAATAATAAAAAAAGAGGAACGTCGTTACGTGAAGCACATCTAATGGATATTGTTTCCGGCATACTGCAGTGGCCACTACTAATATTTTTATTAATGAGGTTTAGTTAATCAGTCTTAATGTTTCTACTTCGACAAATTCTCACCTAATCATTAAAATGCCAATGAGGCATATGTAGGCATGTTCAAATCACATCTAACAGCGCTATTTTCAACAACGTACTAATTTTCTTCTTGCTTTTTTTTTTTGGCTAATAAAGAAAGCCCGTGAAATCTGAAAAATGACACGTGATTAGACTGCAGCACGCGTCCGAAAGCAGCGCCCTCGAACAGGATCACTGCGAGGTAGCAAGTCAAGACTACGCTCCCATCTTTTGCGGGTTGGAGCGTGATCACGTGCTATTTTTCAAATTTGGCGTGCTTTCTTTATTAGCCGGAAAAAATGAGCACCTAATTAGGACGTTGTTGAAAATAGCGCAGTTAGATGTCATTTGAGCATGCCTACATATGCCTCACTGGAATTTTAATGATTAGGTGAGCACTTGTCGGGTTAGAAACATAATTAAGACTAATTAACTAAACCCCATTAACGAAAAATTTAGCAGTGGCTACTACAGTGTACTGGGAACAAAATTCACTAGCTGTGCATCGCTATCGACGTTCTTCATTTTTTAAACAGTGCCGCGTGATATTTGGGAAACCCTGTACGTATATATTCGTTTCTAGCAGCAGGTACGCTTTCAGCCATGTGCTACGGGACCTCCTTCTTCATATGTATTACACGCGTGTATTTTCCGTGAGTAAATAAAGACACATTGCTCGTGCTTGAACGAACAGAAAGAAAAAGGGCGCTGATATGAATCTGGTATTTATTCCACCCCCCTCCCGTTCCGAAAAGATAAACAAAAGTTCGGAATGAGCAATGCGCCGGAAGGGCCGGCTACGGGTGTTCTCTGCTGAATAGTGCTGAAAGTGGCAGCTAGATTCCTTTGAAGGCAGCTCGCTTCGTGAGCACGCAGGAACCGCTTCTTTTATTCACGAGGTGACCACCACCACACGGAGGATAACACTCGTTGGCCTACATCGACTGCGATCGATATCGACACCGTGGGGTTGGCTTTGCGCACGGAACCTTTCTTCACTTTTGTATCGGGGGGCGGTTCGAGCCACACTAGGGGAAACGAATGAACAACGCGCGACTGTGGTGTTCTCGACTTACTTCCTATGTTTACACGCCGAGTGCCTCGTTTATCTTTGTTTTCGTCGCCCGCCCGTACAGCAGTACAACAAAGTCAGATAGTCTTATTGTCAGTGCGCACAAAAACGCCAATGTGGATATTGTTTTTGCGCGAAGTGGACGAATATTTGCGGCTATCCTAGTGCGATGCGTGGAGATACGGCAGCTGGGGAAGCTGCATTTCTCTTCGCTATAAGTGAAGCACATATAAGTAAATGCTTCTACTTTTTCCCGAGCTGAACGGCCCATGGAGTCATGATAACAAAATGATGTGTTCGGAGGAGACAAGACAGCTAAATGAACACCCGTTATAAAAGCAGTGTGTATTAATTTATGCGTAACCGCAGTTTACCTAGAAGAGTGGGCAAGGTTGCTGCCAAAAGTTTCCAGTGATACCGTGAACGCAGAATTGACGAAGGTGTCGAAGGGAAAGTCATTACCGAAGTTAGCCGCTGTCATCCATAAATACAAAAAATACTTCACCCTTTAACGAATTATTGAGCTACAAATAGCAACTGTGAGTAAAGAACGTGGCCTGGTCACCCATTTCACTGATCTCCTGTTGGTTCGGACGTGTGCTTTGTCACTGCCCATTCGGGAAGATTTAGAAAAATATGCACACTTCTTTGAGCTGACAGAAAGCGACGTGTTAAGAAATGAGCTTGCGTTTAATTAGACCTGTGTAACATTTTTATTCCTGAGCTATAGGAAGAAATTGATTTGAAACGTCGCTAGCCTGCCGTTATCTGCGAAGCAAACGTGCATGGCTAGAGTACCACTCATAAGAAAGACGATGTGGCCCAGTTGCACCCATAAACTTTATAAAAGGTTAACAATTTTCATGGTTCTAAGTTTCGGAAGGGTAAATGAGCCTGGTAGGGATACTGTGCACCGAAGAAAAAGAAACAAAGACCATCGATGAGCTGGGCATGAACAGGAATATATCTAACGGGTATCAGTTTAATATTAATTTATGATCTCGGTACATGTTCTTTCATCGTCACCTATAGACTAGTTACAAAACCCTACAAGGCATCTTTTCTGCACAATGAAAATTTATACAAAATGGACGATGCCTTCTGTTCCTAGCTTCGGTTGTTAGATGCAGTGTAGAATGCCCCTTGTTTAGCCATGGCTGGGCTAGAGGGCACCCTCCCACCCCTCGTTGTGCATTCAGGCAAAATGGCAGTGCTCCCCATCCTCGCTACACTGCACCTAACAAATCTAGCATGGGCGGGAGGCGCCGCCATTGTATATAGATTTTTGCTATGCAGGCAAGCTGCCCTGTAGTTTTTTTTCAACTCATCTATTGTTCGGCATACAGTCAACTGATAACGCACTGAACATATCAACCGAATAAGCAAACAAAAAATGTCTGGGTAACACGGGTATCAGCTTGGTAACAACGAAATAAAGATATCAACGTGCGGAGCACAGCAAGCGAGAGACAACGGGTGGCCGGTAAGCATGCCTCTTAGTGCCCTTTTTGGCCAGCAAGCGGCAGCTGACCTCCGAAAAAAAAGGGGGGGGTGGGGGGGGGAAGAAAGATTAGGGACACAGCTCGACAAGGCACCAGCCGTCTCGACCATTTGTCATCCCCGTCCGGGTTTTGACCGAGCTCCTAGCCGCAGCCGCAGCCACAGCCGTCATCCTTTCTGTTTGCGGTAACAGCAGTGGTCAGCCCTGTGTAGCAAAACGGGTTGGCAATTTAGTCCTGATGGAAAAGTAAATCGTGCTGCCCTACATATCTTTAAATATATGATCGTCCTGTAAGTGACGCTGGCTCATCATCACATAAACTCGGCACTCGAGAAAACTAAGAAAAATTCCCCGCACACGAAGGTAATTCAGATGTTGCAGTTTACTTATTTTATCGGCCCTGAAACTAATTAAATACTCACATAGCATAGATGGTCCTAAATTTGATAGCGGAAAGCTCCAATTTCCACTACTATTAACAGCCAGTTGCCTCGCTCCGTGTCCACCTCATTTGCTTGTAACCATCAGCAATTTACTGCAAAAGCTAAAAGTAATTACGGCAAGCTTACCACCAATTTTTCGGGCACGCGACTGCGGAACTCAGTGCCGTGTTATCTAAGGACTATATCCTTTACTTTTTACAATTTTATATCAAAGATGGGTTAATATTCACACTCCATGTAATCATTTCAGCGTTACGATTAGGTAATAATCTTTTTAGGCAGTTATTCAAACGATATGGTGTCCTCTGTGTTGGCATATATAGCTGCTTGTATTTCTGAATATTTTAGATTGTGCCGCACTCGTTACGCAGCGAGCATTGCTGATTAAGGAATGTAAATTCCTTGGATTTAATCGCGTGAACATTGACGATTACCTGTTTCTGAGAAGGTGTGCTTCTCGACACGCACGACCAGGCTCACCAAGCTCTGCTGAGGTCTCGCCCCCCCATTTATAGATGCTTCTTTTTTTTTTTTCGCTCGTGCTTTTACTTAATTTTTTACAAGTGTTCATAATTTTCTTTCTTTATTTTCCTACCTTCTTTCCTCTTTCTCTACTCTTATCTTTTCCTCTATCTCTGCCTTCCTCAGAGTAGGCAGGCGTTGTGTCCCTCGAAGTGTCGGTTGTTAGCCTGCTCAATCCCTCTTTTATCTGTGTCCTTGTGTATGTATATCTAATAATAATAATAATAATAATAATAATAATAATAATAATAATAATAATAATAATAATAATAATAATAATAATAATAATACTCAATTCTAGCGGGAGGTTCCCAGTGAAATCCTTAGACCATAGAAGCTCGCTGTTTATGTCTGTATATTATCGTAAATTTATCATATGCAACAAAAACGAAAACATAGATAAATACGTAACACGTCCGTGTGGATGCTGACGTGAACTAAGCCGCTAGGAACACAGGCCAGTATATATATATATATATATATATATATATATATATATATATATATATATATATATATATATATTATGAATGATTTATAAATCCCCAATTAGTCAGGTCTACAGCAGTTCTGTAAAATTGCGTTGTCTAATGTAGTTTGCAGCCCTTACACGAATGTCCTATACGATATTTATATGACTTATATGCAGCCATATCCGAGTATATGGGTATATGTCTGTATACGTGGCTACCGTTTACTATGTATGGAAGCAATTAGGGCCATATGTGGCGCATCTGATGCATATATGGCGGCACATGCAGCCATATCTGGTAAGGAAAAACCATGTATGTCCTCAAGTAGATCCTATACATGGCGGCAGTTTCAGTAAAGAAAACAGGAAATGTTGGTAGTGTTATTATATGACCACAAACGCGAGCCTTTACGTTTAGTATTCTCTGCGCTTTCTCTAGGATTTCGCTTAGTAAATTTAGAAATGCACGTTAAGGCACGCCTAAAGTAAGCCATGTATCAGAGAAAATGCAAGTACTAAATGAAGATGCTTCCCCCAAAAACACGAGATGTGCAGTATACGACTCACTTCGCGCTGAATCACCAAGGACAACTAGACGTGCGACTATTTGTTTATTACAGCAAATTAATTGATCGGAATGAAATATGGAAACTTAACAGGTCCTTTATTCGATTGGAAATTCGTTACCCTTCTCCTCTCAAGTAGTATATCCTAACCAGTGAAACTGCTGCCGCAAAAAGCACAGCGACACAAGCCCCGAATACATGCGATAAGGATGCGATGGGTTGGGCAAAAAGGGTGATAATCAGACAGGACACTTTCAGCTCTACTGTGCCACTGGGGACACTCGTGACTTCATCATTGGGTCACGCACGCAATAACGGTCATTCTTTAATGCTCCTCATAGAGACGTGAGACATAAAGTGCTTGCAACACCGGAAACAACGCCCACCAGAAGTACACGAATGTCACGAATTCCGGCCTTTTGGGCAGGTAACCATGTGTGTTGCAATGAACTGTATATTCGCCCCTGTAGATGTGGTACAACTTGTGTAACATGTGTAACAGACGAACCGAAAATGAGGGCCAATGAGATACTATCGGAACTACGCGGCTTTTACTGCCCCTTGGGGACAATGCATGGTGCTTAGATTGAGGTAAAGGGCACTTCAATCAGTGGGGTTTTATTGCGTAAGTCAGATAACATAGAGCTGACGATGGAGGTTCTCAGCAGCATGAATTCACGGTTTTCAGATGTGCTTTTTCGTAGTTGCTACACGTAATATCACGAGGAGCAACTAAAAATACTTTTACTTCATTATAATCATCATCATCATTGTCATCATCATAATTATCAGTCTAACTACGCCCACTTCCGGCAAAATGCCTCGCTCATACAAACCCTTACACAAGCCCAATCGGAATAGACGTTTCAACAAGCTTAATTTAAGCGCAGCTGATGCACTGATAGTGCCAGGAGTGTAAGCGTTTAGTGTTGAAAGCGACCAGCCGTGAAGTCTTTTACATCGCGTATAATACAGAAAATACCAAGAAAGAGCAGGAAAAGCGTTTGATTTGATGAAAAGCAGAGGGTTGGACCTGATGAAGTCGGCTCACCGAAATGTGGGGACTATTAGGCATGCTAAACATTTCGCGCCAGTTACGAAAAGTAACCCAGAAATTCACTGAAATAACTTTTACGAATGTGTTATGAAGTAGAGTTCAAGACTGACCCAATAGAAATGCATAAGCACGTACGTACCCTATTCTATTTGTTAGGCCCTGTAGCGCTTTCTGTAAGCGTGCACGTGTGTTGAAGATGTGAGGCAAGGGAGATTGGTGTTTACAGGACGCGCATTTTCCGCAATCCTCAAATTCTGAAAGAATGCATCGAGGAGAGAGAGAGAGCTAAGTAACGAAAAGCAGGGAGGTTAACAAGACGCACGACCGGTTTGCTACACTGCACTGAGGGAAGTAACAAACGGGCGAACAGTACAGCAGCAAATATTACGATTCGCCTTGTGACACGCTCAAATATTCACTTATTTGAATTTCAGAAATTTAGAGGCGATGCTCATGTCGATGCTGATGTCAACGCCGAAATGACGTGAATTAGAAAAACGTAATCGCAATATACCTTAAGCTGCCACACCATTCAAATTCATCCCCCCGCACTCGGCCAGCGTATATAGCACGTCACGCTAATGACGTTTCCGACACGTCCAAAAGATACGTCCTATCCCATGGGAATCGGAAGGCAGCTCTCGGTGTCACGAAGAGCTGGAGATCCAGCCACGTCGCTAATGGCCTATCACCAGATCTGCAAGCCGGCGTCCGGTAAAAGGTTCCGAATGGGCCAAAGAAGTGTTGCAACATCATTCGCCGCTATCGCTTCAGGCACCGGTCTAGGGGCTATATCTAGCACACCGCTGGTACATATTAGTGTTGTCTCTCCTAACCGTTAGCTATCTTCAGCACGCAATGCCCAAAACAAACTAATCTGACAAGCCTAAGCCTGCAGCTGCTCTTAGAATAGAGCCACTGCTCATATATGCTATGATTGCGTACATTGCGCCAGAACAGTATAACATGCAGTTTTCATCAGTTTCTCTACGCCATCACCTTCTCTCACCTTTCACCTTCACCCCCGACCTTTCATCACCATCTACACAGTCCTTCTCGTCTGTAACGATGAAGTAGGAAGGATGTCTGCTGCTACTACAAACCCCTTCTTCTTCAGCGTGGGGTATGAAGCTTGAAATACACCACTCAAGCCAATTTTGTGCCAATTAAGTTCTCCCTTTTCTCTCTTTGTGTGACACGCTGGACGGATCGCTCGTTTACGTCATACAGTATGTCCCTTTTTTCTGTCTCGTCAAGATGAAAAAGTGAATACAAGTTTTGAGTAGTTGTCATTTCGAAGTATGCACGAAGTGCGTTTGTCTCCTTCCTCATAACTCACAACCCTGCCATTATAGTTATCACTGTTGATGCTCTCAAGAAAGGAATCGACGAAATAGGAGCGCATAGTTGAAGTAGTATCGATAAGCAGGAGTGGATGAAAATGGGTTAAGGTATTACTTGCTAAAACAGCAATTAGATTACGACGCACGCCTTGGTTAGGGGCTCCGAAATAACCATGACCACCATCTGCGCCTGAATGTCCAGCCTATTTTGTGGTCCACGAGCATAGCTTTAATCTTTTACTACATTTCTCATTTCGCCTCCACTTCAACGCATGCGCTGCTGTTGGTATTTGAACCCGCGATCTTGTGATCATAAAAGCTAACCTAGAGCCCTTAAGCTACACGTATATAGCGCAACGGGTCGGGCAATCTGCACCACGAGATGAGCGCTCATACTGAAGGAGACAACTACAGACAGCACTCGTTCGCTTGATACTGGCGAAACACGCCATCCAATTCAATCACGCAGGCGCAAGTGCAAAGACCCGTGCGAAAAGTGAAACGAATGTTCCCCAGTCGAAGCCAAGCTCTTATAAAGCCACGTCAGTGCGATAGCCATTACTTAAGAACCCCATCTTCCAAGGCCACATTGGCGCACGGATAGTCCATTTAAATCGGCAATCTCTCTTAGTTTCCCTTCTCAGCAGTTTACTTGGCGCAGCTAGAGAGAAAAAGGTTGATTGCAACGCTGCAGAGAGAGAGCGCTGCTTATCGTGAAGTGGGTCCATTCCTGCGTAGGCAGTAATCGTTTCGAGGTAGTCTGGGAATCGCAAGCCTTCTATCGGTACTTTTGGAACAAAAAAAAAAAAAAAAGGAAAAGGAGATTTCAGGAGAGCCACAGAAAAGATTCGATTACACGAAGAAGGGCATGCCCGTAAAACTAACTTGAGCAAAGACTATTGTTTAGAGGCACATAATTAGGCGCCTGGCCAATTGAATTCCATTCTCTTTAGTTAAAGACGAATGACAAAAATAAACGAGAAAATAAGAAGGAGTGATAACGGTGGGTACGTTTCTTAAAGGAAACTCCGTCTATCCTAATAAATATGAAAAAAAAATTATCTTTTTCATTGCAGGCAGTGCCATTGTAAAGAATGAAGCCCGCGATCTCGAGCTTGTTCTTCAATGCAAAAAGATGCAGCCACTCGCAAGGGCTGACTATATATATATATATATATATATATATATATATATATATATATATATATATATATATATATATATATATATATATATATATATATATATATATATATATATATATATATATATATATATATATATATATATATGTTCGAGGATAAGTTGTCGCCGGATCCGGGAACAATAGAAGAAAAGAGGGGGCTTGACTCACGAGCGAAAAGATTTCTTTATTATGACGTTTCGGCCGTGGGCCCGGCCTTCGTCAGAATGTTCTGACGAAGGCCGGGCCCACGGCCGAAACGTCATAATAAAAAAATGTTTTCGCTTGTGAGTGAAACCCCCCCTTTTCTTATATATATATATATATATATATATATATATATATATATATATATATATATATATATATATATATATATATATATATATATATATAATTTATTTCCAATGATGGCTGAAACATTCGATCAGTGGTGCCATACAAAAGGAATCATGAAATGAGAGCTGGGAAAAGTGAACCACTGTGGTATTACTCGATTAGTTACCACGCTGAATGCCTTAGCCAAGTCTATAGCTGACAATTAGCCAGGCAGTATAGTTTAACGTACCTTTATTACAGCGATGCGTTAGATAGCATTTACATTGTCACTTAATTGAGTGTGCTATATCAACGAACCAGCTTATACAGCGCTTCATCCGCAATGTGTAATTGAATTTTGCGTTGTTAAATCATTTAAGCAAGACAGCGAATGAAAGGGGCGTGCGAAAGATGGCTTGCACTGACTTCACTGGAACAGTCACCCTGGAGCACCAACATGGTGGGACGCCAAGTTTGTGTTGTCGCGGTAGTGTAATCAGTACATCGCATGCCGGTTCATTCATGATTCATGCACAGATGTCCAATAAGTTTCCATCGACGTTGTTACACACTGAAGCAGATTAATCGCCACGTGATATACTGCCTTGACTTCATTTAAGTCGCCATGTTGAACCGTGTTGTGCGTCCATGACTTCACGTGCAAGCTATCAATTATTCTCTAACGTCGGAAAGCTTTCGGTTTGTATACTATAACAACAAGTTACGTGTAACTTAGTTATGTGGTTATTTCAACAATCAATTTACACTTCGTGTAAGATCGACCTTCCTATGTGCAGGAGTTCATACTTCAACAGAGGGGTTCGATTCGACATGATCAGGTCAAGAGCGTGAAAAAGCAACAACGCACAGAAAAAAGCCAAAAGTAAACAGTGAGATCAAGCTCGGATGATTGACAAAAGATGGTAGATGTCCGCCTCGGTGGAACAGTGGCTACGGTGCTCGGCTGCTGACCCGAAGGTCGCGGGTTCGATCCCGGCCGCGGCGGTCACATTTCGATGGAGGCGAAATGGTTGAGGCCCGTGTACTGTGCGATGTCAGTGCACGTTAAAGAACACCAGGTGGTCAAAATTTGCGGAGCCCTCCACTACGGCGTCTCTCATAATCATATCGTGGTTTTGGGACGTAAAACCCCAGATATTATTATTATTAAAGATGGTAGATTCTTATCGAATACAGCAAGGCCGACTGGGATCAGATTTATTCTAGCTTTCTATCTCGAAAATCTTTGCAATCACTGCTCCTTGTTTGTTCTCATATGACACGTTAAGGATTCGCTGCTATACCACGTCGTGGTAGAGAGGTGACTGCGACACAGCACGTTCTGCAGTGCGACAAACTGCCTTTGCAACTGTCCATGATTCAAAAGGAGGGGTCGTTTTGACATCACTTCTTCCTGCCTCGTTGTACCTCGGCCGAAATTTAATGTTCCTTTGAGCGTTTGCAGTGGAAGAACAGGTGAAAGCAGTATCATTTTAAAGAAGTCATTTTTCATTCACAACAACTTGCTAGGCTAAGCCAAAGTGCCTTCATTGTAGATTTATGACGGTAAGTGGGATCTTGCAAGAAATATGTGGTGGAATATACGTCACTTTCAATTCACTGCATGAACTAATTATTTATCAAGGAAAGCATTATATCTAAAACTTGCAATGATAACAGCCACATCAGGGAGCGCGCGCATCGCCATTTGCCAGAAAATAATGCCCATGGAAACTGCTCATACCAACTTGCCCCAGTAGTTACTGCCCATGAAAAAGCTGTGGCCCACGAGCATGACGACGCAATAAAGAAAGAAGAATATAAAACGTACATGGAAAGAAAGAAAGAAAGAAAGAAAGAAAGAAAGAAAGAAAGAAAGAAAGAAAGAAAGAAAGAAAGAAAGAAAGAAAGAAAGAAAGAAAGAAAGAAAGAAAGAAAGAAAGAAAGAAAGAAAGAAAGAAAGAAAGAAAGAAAGAAAGAAAGAAAGAAAGAGAGAAAGAAAAAAAGAAAGAGAGAAAGAAAGAAAGATCTAAAGTTGCGTTCACGTTCAAGAGATTTGGGGCTCACAAGCGACCATGTCTGTTCAGTAGAACACTTGGTAATACATGCTATTGCAGGAGCAGCCATGTGGCTTGGCCGCCGGCCGGATATCTCAGTCAAGCGTGGCTTATTCTTGATCTTTGAGAATCAAAGCTTCCGTGACAGGAATAAAGACATGAACTGACAACCATCACCGTTTCTCAGCTGCGTGGGTAGCGCAATGCACAGGATCGGAATGGAAAGAACTTCTTATTACGACAGCCTGGACAACAGGAGACAACGTGAAAGATCGGCGAAGGCCACCGTGGATCTGCTTTAAAGCCTATACGTCGGACTACTCGAAGCAGCACTTGAGTCCAGGCCACTGCGAGCAGGGAAAGAACAAAAAAAAAAAAAAAAAAAGGAGGTCAACGACAATGCGACAGTGTTGGACAGTCGTCCAGAGACGATATAAAGAAACGGGAAAGACTACGACCGAGGACACTATATGGCTTCATGCGACTCTCTGCGATTCCGTGAAGCGACGAGCACACACATATACGGGTCCGGCATATCCTCGGGCACTGCGGCATGTTTACCGGCCGGCATCTACTCCACTCTTGCCCATGAGAGGCCCAGTGGAGCAAACCGGGCGAAGAAGGGATAGACTCAGTGCAGAGAAGCGTACAAGCTCGTCGCCTTCTTATGCGGCAGAAAGGCGGCGGCAGTGGAAGAGTATCAGTGTGTATTTGATATATATATATATATATATATATATATATATATATATATATATATATATATATATATATATATATATATATATATATATATATATATATATATATATATATATATATATATATATATATATATATATATATATATAGGCGCGAACAACATGCGGACCACACTCTCAGTCGCCATAAAAGCCGACAATGCACGGTCACCACTTCTCGCCAGTGACCAGAGCAGGCTGACCGGTAGAGCTACTAGGTACAAATACAAACAAAATGTACAGGAAAGCAAAGAACGCGGAGAGGTTGGTTTTATTGCTCCCACTCCTCCTGACTTTACGCCTCCGCCGCCTCGCTTGGCCTCGGGGCAGAGAAACCGATGCAAAGCTCTTCCAAGTCTGTTGCGATCTCAGCGCGCCTGCTCCAACGAAACGAACAGTGCTGGACGAAGTGGAGGAACGTATGCGAGATCTCGGATTCGCCTCATTCTGCGTGGTGCTCCTTATTCATCCCCTCAGGAGAAAAAAAGAATAGACGAAAAAGGATGCTGTAGGCTGTGCATCCCTCGAAGCATAAGGGTTCTGGAGAGGATAGAATCTGCGAAGGAAAAAGCAAAGGAGCTCGCAATAACGACCTCCTTCAACAAACAGCCCGGACGGGTGCGGAATAAACGAGCCTCGATAAAAAAGTATCTTCGGCCTGCGAGGCACTGCGGAATTCGGATGTGGCACGGCAGTTCTGGCTGCACCTTCTGCGGCTTCTGCTTCATTCTCCCGGTGTTTTCTTTTTGTCTTTTTTTTGTATTTACTTGCTTTTCTTTTCATCATGGGTTGTGTTATCCTTGTTTCACCACTTCGTTTCTTTTCTTTTTTTTTTTTTGACAGGGTTTTTTACGCAGCCTGATTATCGATGTGGCTGCATTGTAGGCCGACCAACATGGCTGCTCAACTCAGCCGTTCTGAAGATAAGCCGTTATTTTTCTAGCCGCCTTGTCTAACACGACGAAGACATAAAGTAAAAAAAACTATATTGTTTTCGCGCTACCGGATCGAATTTTTGTCGAGCAAAAAGACAAGGAGGAAATGCACAGCGTCACAGCGACATGCGAGATCTCTCATCAATCACGTCAGGCACGTTTAGGGTACGGCTTCTTGTGCAAGTACGTTGTCATTAACCATTCCAACAACGCTTTGGTCACCCTCAGCTGCGATGACATCTGAGGACGACATCACGGAATGGTTCAGCATTTTGTTCAGCAGCGTCACAACGATGCGGCAGTTGTTTTTTGTGTTTGGCGACGACGACAACCAGAAACCATACAGCTCCAAGACGCCAGTGGAACTGTTGTTTCCAGAAGAAACGCTTCCTAAAAATGTACACGTGGCCTTCGCCTTTCGGGATATATTGGTGGCACGAAATTCATCGTAGTATCTTGATGTGAATCATGAGAATAGGTAGTTCACATAATCAATGGCAATAAATGTGTGACGGGAAACATAGCTTATTAAAAAAAGCAGAGAAATTGTTAACGCATACTCCTCAAGCATGGATGACAAGACATAGAGAAGGCAGACGAACACTGCGCAACGAAAGTAAGAAAAAAAAACGGTCCGTGTATTTTCGAGCTGCAAAAATAAAGCAAGACAGCCCATATGTTGGAAGCAAACATCTCGGAAGGTATGAAAAAGTAGGCAGGGATGCAGTGCGCAGGAAAAGCAGTAAAGCGTAAAGGCGCGGTTTGGAGCAACAGATTGTAAAGTCAAATAAAACAGAGAGAAACAATGAACATAGTTCAAAGCGAACGAAATGACAAGTGAAATCATAGACGAGAAAGGCGCTCCTATCAAGTCAGGTTATCCGAGAGACCGAGCCATCTCGGCTCTGTTTATCGAACGCGAGCCGGTAACGAGGTTAGGGAGGACGCAGGAGCTACCTGAAGGCAGGAAGGGAGCGATGTCTTTTCTCTTGGCTTCCTGGGGCGGATGCTCCTGTCTTGCCCAAAACTTTCATACTATGAAAGATCTCGTTAAAACAGGAAAGTTTCACGTTTGTCTGAACACACATTGCTCTTCCAGTTAGGGCTGCAGTGACAGCAGTGTGCGCTGCAAGTAGTGCGCGTGCCTTCGCGCAATGACGCGCACTTGACAAAGGCAGCGTGTATGGTTCAGCTTACTGTCGCAAAAAATAAGAACTAACGGACAATCAAGCCAATGAAAGTATAACGAATGTAATTCTTAGTAATGGTGACATAAATGAGAATAAATTAGAGCGGACGAAATGATAACTTGCCGCCGGCATGAACCGAACCTGCAACCTTCGAATAACTCGCCCTGATGCTCTGCCGAATTGAGCGACGGCGGCGGTCATCCCCCCGTCCATCCTCCCGTCCATTTTATCGGGGTATATCCGTTCCGGGAGCCGCGGAAAACAATATGTGACATTTTGTTAGCAATCGAACATCCATTTCTTGCTGACTGCTTCGCATACCATCGATTCCCACAATGCGCGAATTCTGCCTTAATTTTCAATTGAGTAGCATTTCCCTCGAAAACCGGAAGGCACATGTCCAGGCGTCCGTTCGTTCCGTTTCTCAGCTTGTCTCGTCTGCCTGTCGCTTTTTGCAAGCAATTCACTTCGTTTCTTTCAAGTAGATAGTTTGCTTGTATTGTATTGTATTGTATTGTATTGTATTGTATTGTATTGTATTGTATTGTATTGTATTGTATTGTATTGTATTGGTTTGTATTGTATAGTATTGTACTGTATTGTATTGTACTCTTGGATATTCGTTCGTACCAGACACCGATCACAGTACTTGTTTTCAGATATACTGCTTTGTTGAATAATTGAGAATACGGTGCTTCCATGTTTTCACGTAAATGTCAAATTGATGCGAAAAACACTAGTCAACGGAGAACGATTTAAAAGGGACTGTAAGAATAATAGAATATCAGTTTATATTAAAGTGACCCTGTTGTAACTAGATTGTTACTTCAAGGGTGAAAAAATTATGGCGACGGTACATTTTAAAGACCTGGACCGGGCTCAAGACTTCCGCATTCCGGAAATTGGATGATATTTGATCTTTCCCACCCAGCTCTTGCCATGCGAAAACAAGCCGCGTGGGTTGGTCTCTTATTCTTGCATCGGATGCACAACATGGCTTATTTCCCAAGGAAACCAAAATCCGGTAATCCTATCGCGCACGCGCCCAAGAAATTGACGTTATGGCAATTTTTTTTATTGTTTCTGAAGCATGTGAGCTTGCTGAAACCTTTCCTTCTTGTTTGCTCAATGTATTCCGTTTGGCATTAAGAATGAAAAGAAATAGAAGCATGAATAGGGAATAAGTTATAAAACAGTGCCCCAGTCAAGTTTATTCATAGGTGTACGTTTTGTTGCTCAGGAGCCGGCCTGCAAGCGTGCAGCAACCCGATAGTACGAAGGAACGCAATGGATTCTGACATGTTTCGTCTAAAAAAGCGGGTGAACCACCTACCAACTCGCCCAGTTTTCTGCTTTGTTGTGTAAAAAAAGCGGGTGAACCTATAAGTTCACAGCAGTGCGTCGTAGTAGATTCGGAATTGGTCTCGCTTAGATTTATGTCGACTGCACCTGGACTTGCAGCTTTACTTATTTAACTTCTGGCAAAAAGGTTTCGTCTCTGTTTGCACCAGAACTAAGAGGGTCGTGATGGCAAGTAAAGAAACTTTTCTTTGTTGTTTCATCTCTTGAAGCATGTTGTTGCGTAAGCATTCAGGAGAGCGCATGCACCGCTGAGCTCGAAGAACGAAATAGCAGTGCTGGTATTGGGGTGTCTGCGGATGAATCAACGCCGAACGTGAAGGCACTCAGTATATTGTAATCGAGCAGCTAGATCTTAATCAACTAGACTCAGGAATAAACGCGAAAGACTGTTTTCCGGTATATCCATTATAACGAATTAATGCAAGGCTAAGGGGACTGAAGCAACGCCGAGAGCAACGGAAGGGAAAGAAGAAACAAAACAAAAAAGTTGCAAAAGAAGCACTCGTCAGGGACTCATTTCCGGAGCGTCATCTCACGGGACTTCCGATTGAAGCACCGCGCTGCTAAGCGTACGTCCTGTGCCTGTCACTGCTAGCGCATGCGCAAGGCTGCGAGAACGTTTATAAGCACTCCAATCTTGCAACAAGGAAGATAAAAACCAAAGTAAAAACCGTTCACTCCAACTGAAAACGCAAGAACGTTACAGGGAGGACATCCAAAAAGTTCTGTCGTTGCTGGTTGTGACACAAGACCTGTGCTGCTCAAAAATGAGGTTGGTTGCAAGAGGATTAAGCTACAACGAACTCGTCATCCGATGGGAAGGAAGAGACAGCCCGAAAGACAAGCCTCTCACCGCCGTGCTCAATCTCTCCGGTGGGCACCGGGAACATCCGAACCCCGATTGTAAAAACCAAAAAAAAAAAAAAAAAAAGCAAAACTTGCCCTTGCGTAAGGCTTCCGACTTCGCGCTTTTCATCTCAATGTCACCGTCGCTGATGCTGTTTTTCGAGAGGAACGTATATTATTCAGGCCCGCATTTTTCGACAAGGCTACTTGGTATGGCATCGTTCTTCTGGTGCCCTCTACTGTAACAGCCGCATTTTTATTATTCCACGTTTTCCTTTTGTCGAACGCGATTCAAGGATAGATAACGCGAATATATACATGTAATGAATGTAGGAGAGAACCAACACGACACGTGCGAATGTGCGTGTGTGTGTCTACGTGCACACACAAACGCACATGTACACGAGCGCGCGTGTTTCAATCACACTGTTTGTATCCTACATTGCTCTAAAAACTTTCATAAAATAAGATAGCAAAATCTGCCCTTTCCGCACCGAAACTGCTGAGTGCGGGTGGCGGCATTATCCTGTTGTAGAGGCTCTGTAATAATTCTGGCCACATTGGGCTGTTTAACGAACACTTAAATTGAAGTAGACCAAAATTCCTTCATTGCTCCCACACGGAAACGATGTCGACGCGGTCGGTAATCGAATGCGCCACCTGAACGTGCACCCTGTTACCGGCAATAGGTTGTTTAGGCCAATGTGCAAACGGCACGTTATTACCGTAACTGCGAAAATACCCTAATGCTGAAGGACCCTAAGGCATTTCTTGCGTTTAGTTTTCTTGCAAGTGGTCCGCTAGAGAATTATATTGCGAGGGAGCCCTGGAGCGGCGTTCACAAAAGCATCGCTGAAGAACTTCACCGCACACCGTTATCAGGGGGAAAGCAATCAATGCAAGTGCTTTACAGTGGCATGGACAAGTTCTAGCCAAAGGAGCCCAGCCCTCCATTTCCACCTTTCAATGGGACTTGCACGGAAAGAGCGCATAAACGCTGACCCTAGCAAACGAGAGAGCTGGAAAAGCGGAATTTCTAAACTGTAAACAGCTTGGGCGAGATTCACACTATTTGGAGAATGGCTGCAAAGCACGCAGGCCAAATCGCCGCATGGCAGACTATTGCGCGGCGCTTAAAGATGACGCTTATATAGTGAGTTTGGAAACCCGCAAGAGAAAAATAAAAGAAAGCAAAGAATGGAGGAGATTGTTTTGCTGCCAGTGTGGATAGCCTGAATCGTTGCGTTTCGATTTACAGATAATAGCCAGCTTTAAAAAAACGTTTGCTACCTGACGTACGTTAAACGCAGCAATGGAGAGGTTTAGCTAACAGGTGTGCGTCCATTGAAGTGTTTCTGTTTAACGCAGGTAGACTGAAACGTCAAAGGGCCCCTGAATCACCTCCCATACGTTTTTTTTTGTTTTTTTTAAGCATTTTAAGAAAACGCGCTCATTGAGTTCAGAAAATTTGGCAGATCCTAAGTACCATGGGAATCGATGTTATTCGAAGCCTGCGGAGGCAAGGTGACTGGGTTGTAATTTTCTTATTGAGCGAAACGTTACGAAATAACGTTAAAGATATGTACAAATGTTGTACGCACAGACATATATTCAACAGTCGCATATATTTTATATAACCAGTTGTTTCCAGTTGCGTAAAGATGCCAACAGAAACAAGGGTACTACCTACACCAGAAGCGGTGATCTGATATGTAGCACTTGTGCTTGCGAGGATGGTAGCCCTGGATAGTGCTTCGTGGTCCAACTACAGTGGATGGCGCTGAAGTATACAATTGACGTTAACCCAACATGACGCCTGCCTCATAGGAGCACATATGTAATGTTTCTAAAATTAGATAGCCAGCACTGGAACCCCAATGGACATTTCACCAACATTACGCATGCATAGGGTATTTTTCCAAAGAAGTACCGGGACCTGGCATGGTTCTGTGGTAGAATACTTGATTGCCACGCAGATTGCTTGGGTTCGATTCCTGCTGGTACACCGACATTTATTCTTTGCATTCGTCGGGTCAACGCTGCCGACCTCAGTTTTTCTTAACGCTCTCGCTTTTAAATTACTAATGTCTGTCCTCGCCGTTCCTGGGTAGACATAAATTGTCAAACTCCTGTGGCGCATACCCGCATGCTGCGGCCCTTGGTATACGGGTATGTGCCACACGTGTCTGCAGGAAAGGGTTTGACGACGTATACGACAGAATTTTCACGTTATTGATGCCATGACCAGCCGGACATATTCGTCAATACCTCTTACACTCGCATACAAATTTTGGTATACCCCAAGTTAAGGAGGCGATCATGGGAGCACCCAGACGTAGGCGGCTAGATAGATAGATAGATAGATAGATAGATAGATAGATAGATAGATAGATAGATAGATAGACAGACAGATACGTAGATAGAAACGCAAAAGTGCTTACAGTACGCAAAGAAATGATTCGCATTTAATATCATCGTGATCAACAATATCAAACGCTGCAGCGCTACCGGCACCGCAACGAAAAAACAATTCCGTGCTCCTCTGCGGGTCTTTCGGTAACCCCAACGTTGGGTGTGACGTCACCAGGAGAATATGTTCATTTCAGCACCAGAAAGCACGTGTTTGTCTGCCTGCAAGGAACGTGCGCTTCATGCTTATCCACTTCGCTCGGCTAGGAGGAACACTCGGCCAAGAGAAGATATATGGAGCCGATGGACAGAACGTATAGCGAAGGAAAGCGCGAAACGAGCAAGGCCCACATTTCGGTCACAAAACGCATGTTACTGCGTCACCATTTCGAAAAATTACCGTGGCTACGTGTTCGTTGTAGACTCGTGCACAACTGTACCTAACACCAAGACTGAAATTTCGACCTCTGGGGGGGGGGGGGGGTCCCTTTAAAGCGGCCTCAAAAAACACGGCGCCACTTAATTGGAGCCTCGTGCTGGTGAGCTATGCCCGCAAACATATGGCTATAGGTAAGTTGACAGGAAGCGAAAGCTAATTTCAACAGTTACTGCAGATAAACGAAAGCCAAATGCTCATTTCAACAGTTATTGGAGATAAACGATACACGGAACGCACCCATCACGCGAATTAACTCTGAAGCGGGAGCCATCGGCATGCAACGTTGCCCATAGGTGCCGCCATGTTAGACAAAGCTTTTGTTTAGAGTATATCATTAGGCACGTTAAGCTCGCCGTATAACACACGTTAATATAGCGTACGTAAGTCGCAGAAACCAAATAACGTATAAAGCACGCGCAGTGGTGACACCGCTATTGTTTTGCGCATACCTATAGTTGCAAGCGCTATTCAAAAGTTGTATAATGTGAGGGTCGCCTGTAAGTATCATCAGCGTGTTCAAGCAGTCAGCGGAAGAACGAAAAGACTAATTAGCTTATATAGGACATTTGTTCCTTTTGCTTTCTTCTGCGCAAGCTTTCATTCATTTTTCAGTTGAGGGCGTGATTTATTGAATCAAACAGTTACTAAAACACGCTGTAAAACATTACACCTGTGGCGGCACACAATGCATGATAATCAGTTCCACGGGAGCCCGCAAGTGGATGAGAAATATTCAGAAAAGCTTATAACTATATGAACAAATGAATGGCATTTCTCCTACTGAGGAACCGTCATGCACCCTAAAGGCTTGTTGTCGTGTTTATATCACGCGAGTTACCGATTCATTTGCTCTCACGATGCGATATTCTTAGCTACTTAGTTAGCTCACGTATAGAAGAGCGATGGCTACGGTAAAATGTTGGTACCTATTTCAAATCGTGGACCAATTCAAAAATCTCGAATCGCGAAGCTTTCTTTCAGAAAAACCCTGGAGTCAGTTTTGTTTGTAGATTCGCGTAACAAGTGGGTTTATGATAGCCGTTTTTTATTCAGGACTAAGGATGAGTCGCATGTATTAAAGAACGAACCAGGGCACTTACTCACTAAAAGCTCTTGCGCCAAAATTGTTCTAATAGCAAATTCTAGCCAATCCCGATGCTGAACATATGCCAGATGGCGGCCATCACAGATAACATGAACAAAAATGATTTGAGATGCAACTGCACAAGTATTGTAAGAGCCCACACCATTTTGTCGGTTACGATACTCATGGCAGTCGGACTACAGGCCCTTACAACGACGTACTTGCGCCCCCCAGCCCTCCGCCACGAACACACGTGATGGCTAGAATGTCGACCCGTCTCCTACGTTATGGCCAAGGGGCGAAGAAGCGTACAGGGGGTGACGCCTTTCAATTAGGCCTTTTCGGCAGAACCGTCAGTAACGATTCGTTTGACACTCTGGGGAAAGCGCGTCTCGTTGTCCCTCGGACTTTCGAAATCAGCGACGGAAGGAGAAATCGGGGTAGGAATGCGACGACCACTCCGGCGGTGTCGGCCTGCCAAGTTGATTAGTCGCCTAGGCCGACGAGACGCAGCCAAAGCGTGGGGCCCGCACTGTAGGCGTGCCTCGGGAGGCAGTCAAGCGGCGTCCAGTCTCACTTTGCGCCACCGATCACCGCTCGCTGTATAGCGACCAACGCGACAGGCGGGTGTGGACCAACCTGGACGACTGCTGCAGAGCGGCCGAATGCTACTGCTGGGGCTGCAGAGGCCACTTAGGATTAGCGTCCCTCGTCTAATGGTCCTGTTCATTAGTCGCGTCACCTCGCGGCAGTAGAGCCGCGTTAAACCGTGATGTTCCGCGAGATGGGGCTCATTTTCCCGGTTGCCGGGCTACACGCGGTGAAGCCAGCGTTCAAGTTTAGAACTTTTTGGAGCGACGTTTCCTAGCAAGATTTTGGACAGTTTGCAGCGAACTTTTCGTTCTAAGTAACAAGATGAGTTCAGCTCGTTTTCCCTAGTCTTTCGCGAAGCTGACACACAACTTTGGTGTACCAACTGTCACCGACGGGAAATCGGGAAAAAGTGCGCTTGATAAGCGGCTTCAGGTTAGCACGTATAACCTCTGAAAAACAAGAAAGCCCCCGCAATATCCACCTTCAACGTGCGTGAAGTCGATTTTTGCTCACGTGACGACTACATTCCCAGTGCGCATTTTTATTTGCGTTCACCCAACATGCAAAAAAAAAAAAAAAAAACGAAAGAAAGAAAGAAAAGACGACGGGATGGGGTGGGGGGCACTGTTTTATGCCAACGTAAATAATCGTACGTAAGTACATTTAGCACTCAAAACCATAGGTCGGCAAACTCACTCATGAGTCGACTCACTCAGACTCACTCAGACTCAGATCGAGCCGTGAGTCTGAGTAAGTCTGAAGTGAGTAATATTTTCGTGAGTTTGAGTCCGAGTGAGTCCGGTTGAGAAAATATTTTAGTGAGTCTGAGTCCGAGTGAGCCCTATAAGCCAAAAATGTATTCCTTGAGTGCCCTACACTCTTTTGCCGATCTATGGTTCTACTTACTCAACTGCAGCATTACTATCAGCGTTATGTAGGCTCAAGTTTATACTCAGGCTGAATAACGCATACTTCAAAGCGCCAGCGTTCATACTCCAGCTTCAGAATATTTATTGATCAGAGGCATGAGTTACGGAGGAAGGGGGGTCTGCCATGCTTCCTTTAACCCCCGAAAACTCTGTTCCAGGAATTTTTGATAAAAAATTTCATGTCATCTCTTTCAATAAAAGGTGCTTACTGGGTTGCACCCACAGATATCTCATATTTGAAGGTACAAGATCAAAAGGCGCCAAATAGAGCCCCGATTATGCGAGATATTGATGATTAAGAGCATTGACACCAAGCACGAGCCCTGTGCTTCGAAAGTGCACTACCGAGTGCTGCTGATTATGCACAGAGACGTAGGTCTCACATTTGAGGGGGGGGGGGAGGTGAGGGGCCGGGTTGAAGGGTAGTCAAGCCGGAATAAACTAGCATTGACAGTAATGCATGCAAAATAAATATGTGATTGCTGTGATGACATTTTGGAATTTGTTTGCGCAAGGTTGACGTTAGCAATTCTGCCCAAGCATACTGCTGGCGTCGCTAATGTTGTGCTTGGCGGTGGTGGCGCGTTTTATAATCGACAGGTTTGTGGAGAAAAAAAATTCACGCATCTCCGCGAAGTGAATCATGACGAGTGGGCGAAGCTCTGGATATCGTATCGGTGAGTAACCGTACGTTACTCGAGCGTTGCCCCTTATGATGTAAATTGAGTGACATAAAGTTTACATAGAAATGTAAACTTATTTCGCCTTCCAGTCGTCTTAGGACATTCAAGGAGGATTTAGAAAACTGCTGGAGTGGAGGATATACCTAGAAAGTGAATCCGAGAACCCGCCATCTTACCGGTGTCAAGATACCATTCTAATATGGGTACTTTGCTGGGACATATAGTGCTCGACGTGCGCCTTTGTGTTACATGTTTCGTTGAGAAGCCTCAACACCTAGGCACATTTTAGTAGAGATCAGCTCATTACTCTTCTCGATAGGTTATTTTCGCCGGCAACAGTGATCGCTTACCTTATAGTTAGCCTATGCCTACGCTGAAGTCTATTGTAAAACCTTTTCTTGAGTCTCACATATGTTTCGACTATAGCAACGGTTCTATACCGTGACCACAACGGAAGACAAGGCTAGGTCCCCAAGGAGCTTCACCCCTGAATGTTCTGGTGACAGTTGCGATGATGACGGGTTGACCACGACCGATTACCCGTGGCCTCGCTCAGACGTCTCCTGTGGCGGACCGGTTCTTATCGATAAAGTCAGTCTGTACGCTCCCATCTCGGGCTGACAACGCGCTTATTTCTCGACTCTGCCAACCAAACTCCTACCAACTCTTGCGAGTGCTTTGCCTTCTGAAAACCCTCGCGAACCCGTGCAAACTACAAACAACGGCCCTCCAGCTTTCTGCTGCTTAATCTCTGGTGCGTTCTGTTTATGCCAGCTCAGCCGTCTTTCTTTCTCTTCTCATCCGCATGAAAACGAAGCGGCTGCGAAGCAATACAAACAACGACGAAGCGTGCCGAAAAACAAGACAGGAGACATCACCACAGCCGCCAGCTGGGTGCAACAATTAGCCCGTAATTGGAGAGCGCGCTGGGATGGGCTTATGCACGCGCCCTCCTCCGCGCTATACACCGCATTGAGCAGCTACAGAGCAGCTACAGGAAATAAAGGGTGTGCTCGGGGCAGGTCGCCCTTAATTACGGCTCGCTTCCTACACATTTTCGCGCGCCGCGGCAAACGACTGCCGCACGTGCGGCTGCCGCCCATCGCGTGCTCGATGCCCTGTGCGCCACGCGAATACAGCAATATGAGCGTGCTTTCTTGCGTGGTTGACAGCGTAAGCGTAACAGTACTGTTAAATAACGCAGAATCAACGGAAGTATCCCTGTAGGACAACTGGTGGAGAGTGGGAGGTGGGCCACGGTGGGTCGTTCGCTCGCTTTTCGGTTTGTTCCCTGAGATAGCCGACGCTACAAAGCGCACTGTGGTAGCGCACGTGCCCAGGCATTGTCGTATGTAACCTTCCAGATTTGCTGTAGACGCGCATACTTGTTCACGCCACACAAAATGAAATGTGGCTCCACGTATACGCCACGTGGAGCCACCGTGAGTACGCGATGCTTCTTGAATTTTTGGGCTTTAACGTCCCAGAACCACGATATGATTATGAGAGACGCCGTAGTGGATGGCTCCGGAAATTTCGACCTCATATGGTCCTTTAACGAGCTCCTAAACCTAAGTATTCGGCGCTCAATCATTTTCGCCGGCATCGAGGACGCGGCCGCCGTGGCCGGGATTCAATCCCGCGACCTGCGGCTGAGCAGTCGAGCACTATATAACCACCAGACCACCATGGCGGGTGTAGGTGCTTCTTCCATATTGAAGAGCTGCTTGATAAGCACTTAGCAAATACGTGCTACCTACAAATGAACGTATTAAAGTTATCCTAGTTACTAGCATTGGTGATGTTTCCTGATCGCTTTTAAAGGCGTTTTACTTATGCTTTTGTTTTTTAACCAATTGTACAGCAGGCGGGCACGAAAAAAACACGAACAGTGCGGCATCTACATTCTCTGCTGTTTCGCATTTCTTTTCAAGCGGTTGTAGTCTGGATGATAATAAAAAAAACCACTTGAGTCATCCATCATGCAATGAAAAACGATTCTAGCATATTTTTATAGTCACAAAGGTCAGAGCATGATGAAAACAGCGCGCCGCACTGTTCGCGTTTCTTTCCATCCCCCGTACATATAGCTATGAAATATTCGGATGAGTGACGTTATGTTACGTTACTTTGAGCGATTTATTGCCTCAATTACATGTTTCCTGTAGAAAGCTCTAAATGTCCCTGCGTTTATTTCAACAACAATAAAAAAAAAGAACAGTAACTGTATTCTCAAGGCAGAGATGTGCAAGTGCAACGAAAGTCAATATTTGAAGTCAGTATTTGAAGCACAGAACGCCCTTCTCTCTTCAAAAGTTTTCGGTGTTACAAAACCAGCATTGCTCGAACAGGCCTTCCTATGGCACCACAGCTGCTGCAGCTGCTCTGGTCCTAGAAAGTGCAGTTGGAGCGACGATTTCGATAACCGTGTTGTACCGAATAGGAACGAACGCTATAGCGGATCCCCCCTGTCCATCGACATCTAGTCTCTACCGTGCATTGCTCGTGGACGCTGCTCGATCGGAGTCCGTGAATTGAACCGTTGATCCAGCTACCAGTTCACCCTTACGCCAGCATTCAATAAACGCCTTTACAGCGTCAACAACATCGGATATGGCTAGGATGGATGACTTAGCCATATCGAATCGCGAGCAGTTCTCAGATCGGGAACCACGGCGCCTTATCTTAAATAGGCGCGGGAAGCAGATATATGGAAGAAAGTGAATGGTGGCGAAGAATGCGCGAGCGGCGGTGGCCGAAGTTCTAATATACAATATAATATGTGGGGTTTTACGTCCCAAAACCACGATATGATTATGAGGGACGCCGTAGTGGAGGGCTCCGGAAATTTAGAACATCTGGTGTTCTTTAACGTGCACTGACATCGCACGGGCCTCTACCATTGCGCCTCCATCGAAATGTGACCGCCGTGGCCGGGATCGAACCCGCGACCTTCGGGTCAGCAGCCGAGCACCCTAGCCACTGATCCACCGAGGCGGACGGTGGCCGAAGTTAGAGGAAATCGATCGCTCACTCCCACACTCACTCATTAATGAATAAACAATCCAACAACCAAATAAATAAACAACTAAATAAATAAATAAATAAATAAATAAATAAATAAATAAATAAATAAATAATTGTCTTGTGCAGATCATTATGCATCCTAAAATGTGTGTACATTCATGTGCGTGAAATGCTTGTTCAGCTACTCGGCTGGAGTGCCCTTTCGCGTCGCCGAGCCTTGAAGCACACGCGGAGCACCGACTTATCACTGGTAACTTTCATTCACTCAGTCATTGATCTCCATATATGTATGGTGATATAGCGAAGGCTGTTTCGCGGCAAGGGGTCGACGACTACATTTGAAGTCGCTGAAATTCCGATATAAAGTATTGCCATTGATACCATGGGACAGGAAATGCAACATCATTGTGTTGCTCAAATTCTGCATTGCTGCGTCGCCTCTGCATGGCTCGAGCTCGCAGTTTCCCGCCTCTCTCTCTCTCTCTCTTTTTCTTTTTTTGTTACAGAGGCTTACTCGTTGAGCACTCGAGTGAAGAATACGCATTCGCGCAATTTATTGCGGATTCTGGAAAACTATTGAACACATTCATAACTTAGAGGTGTTAGTGGTTGGGCGAAGTGGTAGTTGACTATATAACGACCGTTTAAGAAACGAGAAAGTGGAGACAAAATGCTTCTCTTTTCACCTCCTTGTACCCCGTTTCCAGGTTTTTAAGTGCTGTAGTACGTAATGAACACATATGGTGGTTCTTTTCCACGGTGCAATTTCAAAGGTGATTTTTTTTTTCTGGGAAAGCAAGGAGCCGGTTCGACTCGAGCCCATCTTCGAAATCATTAGAACCGTGAGCAATGATATTAATACTGCATAACCTGAAGTAAACCGTTCAAAGGCTGTAGACAACCCAAGATGACCATATGCCCTCTCTTCCTCTTGCCTTCTTTCTCCACATTTCATCACTCTATCGCTTTTACTCAGAGAAGGGTACCAATAGCATGGTTAATTGGGCTAGTTGGTATTGGTTCATGTTTTAACTGGATAGGGCGCGCACACAGACACGGACACTAGAAGGAAATAAACTAGAAGGAAAACACATACACGGACACTAGAAGGCGCCTGTGTTGTTCGCGCTTCTTCCTTCTAGTGTCCGTGTCTGTGTGCGTGCCCTTTCCAGTTAAAAGCATGACGGGTAGCAAACCCGACTTGAGTCTGGTTCACACTCTTTCCTTTACTCTTTCTCTCTGTCTCCCTTGCTCTCCACAGAGCCTATGCAAGGTAATGCAAAATTATCACAAGTCTTCCCAAATTATGCTGATTGTTTCTCTTTGCTGAACTCAAAAACCTTCGTCCACAGCGAAAGCAAGGCATCCGACATGTATCAAAGCAACGGGAACCAACCCGTTAACTGATTTGAACAGAGTTACAGAGAAGTCATGAAAAAGTCGTTAAACAGTAATCAGGCGCGGTGGTTTAGGTTTGCGTCTTCTTTCGCGCGACAGCGCTCTCGCTGTCTCCTTTATTCCCTTACTTTCATTTTCCGCTTTCCCGCTCAAGCGCCAACGAGCTTAATTAGAAGTTTAATTAATCTGAGTTTACGGTCCGCACACAGAAGCCGGCTGTTTTGCGAAACAGCCTGAACTGCGAAGTTCGGGCGCAAATAGTGATGAAAGAAACCCTCTTTGATCTCGCTGGTTACATTTCTTAGGAAACATCTTCAGGTTTGCAGATTTTTCACCGCGTGTGTGTGATGGTGTTTTGCGACCCGCTGCAGTCACGTTTAAGAACACTACAAGAGAAAAAAGAAAGAGAAATACTGAATTCATTATATTTAAAGTATACATATGATATCCCCGACCCCGCACCGACAAAAGTTTGTGTCTTCTTCAGATCTGAACAATAAAGAAACTACGTGGGAAGGGATTCATCTGCGAGACAGGACGATTAAGTACGAAAACTTAATCACAAGGAACACAAAATGGAATGTGCTCCGCGCGCTCCATACGTAAGATGGAAAGGTGTGTTTATTTGTTCCATGACATGTGGCAGTAAGGACGCTTCATTGATTAAAAACGGGGACATCGGTCCATAAGCACACAAATGACATGACATGACAAGAACTTTATTTGAGTCCTGACTCCTGAGGAACTGATATTTACAAAAGCCAGAGCCCCCCCCCCCCCCCTCCCTCCCTCCCCCCTCTAGATCAAGTCGGTGGCTCCGCCCACGATGGGACCGATGGGACCGGAAGTCGAATGAACAAAGAAAATATAGCAGTGGTGGCTCAAGTGCGCGACAACAACGCAAATGAAATTATATCGTTATCTTCTCATTCGAAGGCGATATGAACTTCTTTAGTATTCCATAATGTTTCCCTTTCGACGTGCACTCAGTCATAGCATATGTACTGAGTACAAAACCTCAGGGGCGCTGAATTCACAAATGCTTTCTTTCGTAAAACGTGTGCCAATCGGTATTGGTCGGCTGGCTTTGCTAACAATACTTGCAGAAGCAGTATTAGCTGAAACGTTTCCTTAAGAGTTATTCTCGAATAAAATCTATTTTGAGTACGTTATCAGAGCCTCAAGGAACCGATAAAAGAATTAATAAGAGCGTTGATAAACTGTGCAACTAGCAAACTACGGAACACCAACTAGCCCAATGTCTTCCCTTTTTGTAGCTGATGAAACGTTCAGTTGATTTATGACTTACGTGGGCAGCTGCATGTACTCAGGAAAATTCAGAGCCTGTCTTGGTTGATTTTTATTTACGATGTACACTTGTCGAACAAAGTACGACAGTTCTTTTACTTGAGCTGCAGTTCTCTGGCTAAATTGCTCCGCCGAAAAAGGCAGCCTCCATAGAACGAACAACATTTGCTTTCACTTTCGCACGGACATCTAAAGCATGTCATGACAGCCGAAACTAAATCTCATCCACATATTACAAGGACGTATTGACATTTGAAAACAAAACAAAATCTCGCCCAAGTATTTAAGTCAGTGTCCCCTACTACTGAAATCGAAAGAACGCTCGGCAAACAGCACGTCTGAGAAACTCGCAATGTATGATGTGTGTGTTGGGTGAAGCTAGCAGTAAATAATTCATGTCAGCCGAAATTAAACGTCAGAGACCTAGCGGCTCGCCTCGCCCAGCAAACAGTGAGCGTCAACCGCGCCTCGGTGCGTCTCGTCCCTTCGATATGTCCTTTTGATGGTCGAGTAGTTCAAGCTTTTCCGCGAGGAAACTCGGCTCGACGCTGAGGTGACGAACCCTCAACATCCTTCCTAAAGTACGCCTTAGGTGTCAAGAGTCCCCAGAGCGCGACAGTGCAGGGGCCAGCTGGAAGTGACAGTTAATAACGTCAGTGCTCGCACTGATCCGCCGCAAGCACCTCCGAATGCAATGCTGTCAAACAGGTGGACTGCAGTAAAACGTTTGTGAAATGTCAGAGTCAGCACCGAAATGTCAACTGCCAAGATGTAGCAGCTTCTGTGTGTTTTTACTTAGTGGGGGCTATACTGACACTAACTGATTTCGTTTGTTTGTCAAATTCATTGCTCAGACACCACTCGTATGTGAGTTTCTTTGGGTGTTTTATGAGAGCTGATATGTCAGAGAGTTGAAGGCAACTGCGTCGCTGTGGTGAATTATTTATAGGTGCCCCGAGAAACTGATAGATACGAGGGGTAAGATGCAACGTAAAGTAAGGTAAGCCTGGCATGTGGCTGTGAAAATAAAGGGAATAAATAAACACAAAAAATAATACAAAGAATGCAAATACAATGTACAGAAAATTGGGCGACAGACTTGGAAAGCACAAAAAAAAAGGACCTTCGAGGCATGTGCTCGTGAAATAATTCTTTGATACATAACATATGCAAGGAAGCAAGGAGGTGTCACCTAGAAGATTTACTAATTTGCGAGGAAGTCCGTTAGAAATGCGATAAAACCTAATGTATCGCTACTGAAGTAGCCTTCACTTCCAACAGCTGGAGATTAGTTGTTTCTATAACTTCATGTGAGTACAGCAGCGAAAACTTACGTGAGATTTGAGAGAGAACTCAAGCCAAGTACAGAAGTATATTCTTGAACGCCGAAATTTAAAAATAAAAAAAATTAGCTCAGCTTGCGCGAAATCGCGCCAGGCTGGGTGGCAGCAGAGTGGTGGACTGGTGCTGGACAAATCGGCACAAGTGTTCTGGGTGCGAAGCAGAAGCGGAAGAAGAGGACGAAGAGCGCGCGTGCAGGTTCATGAAGGTGACAGCTTTTGTACGCCACACGGTAAACTGTACTTGGTGTACTATACTATACATGGCTCTGCATGGCTTCGTTGGCTGTAGCATGGAACAGCCAACGAAAGCGGGAAGAACACGTATAATCTTGATTTTTCACAGTTCTGAAACGTACCGCTGTGCCCCTGGGACGCTAAGCCAATCGACGCTCGCGCGATAACCTTGAAATCGCGCTCGACTGTACCTTGATCGACCGGGCGTGGTTGCCCGTGGTCGCGTGTGCCGTATCTTGAGAGACGATCAGCAGAAGGCTCATATCTTTGTACGTGTTGTGCTGTCATCGCAAAGTTTGCGTTAAACCCATAAACAGCACGAAGGCATCTTCACTCGCTGCAGCGGTCGCGTTTCCTTACGCTACCATTTTGTTCAATTACGCTAGATCGCATGAAAAAGGGGTTGGCTACCAGCCCTACATCAGGTAACACTCCAATTCGTTGCTAACGCATTCATTGCTTCGCCCTTGCGACGCAACTCTTATTTTATTTCATTGCCCTATTCAGTGACGTTTCTGGATAAGGAAGAACGTTCCGCATATGTCGCATAATACACTTCACTGACGCTGGAAATGTTTTTTTTTTCTCGTGTTGTTCACCACTGTTTCTGAATACGAGACTACCCTTTGTCAATGTTCGTACGTGTGTCTGTGTGCGTGCGTGTATATAAAGTGTGAGCACTTGCAAAAGCATAGGCGTGCGCACGAGGGGGGGGCAGAGGGGGGCGGCCGGCCCCCCTAGTCACCTTGGAAGGGGGGGGGGGGGGGCGCAAAAGTCTGCCCCATACATTGACTTAATAGGGAAGGGGGGCGCTGCGACGAGTCTTCGCCCCCCCCCCCCCCCTGAAGGAGAACCCTGCGCACGCCTATGTATATAAGTGCACGCAAAACTCAAAGATACCGGAGGAGGGTAAACTCTGCAGCCCCCCCCCCCCCCCTGGCTAGGATATACGAGAAAAAGGAAAAGAGATAGAGAGAGAAATACATTTCTCGCGCATGCAGCCTTAACTGTGGCGCAGCTTTTTAACGGATTCGTTAGCGGATTACGCATCGGTGCTCTCGCGCATAAAAAGAGCCGCAGCCTGAAACGAGCTAACAGCTCTGAAAATATATTTTTCGTGTGCATCCCTACACAGCGCCGTCATACCAGCCTACTGCTCTCTCGCATCTCAGTCGACAGGCCGTCCGTGCATCTGCGCCCGCGCAAAATGGCACTTCAGTCCCTTCAGAGAGCACGCTATGTTCCTTACGTGGGAAAGCGTGGCAGGAAATGAGTTTCACGCAGCGCATGCCGCCCTATGCCAAGCTGGCGCGCGAGATTCGGCCACTTGCGAAGTAATGCGAGCTGAATGGCCTCCTATTACGACCAGCAACGACCTGCGAAGGGCCGTTACCAAAAAGGTGAAACGCGTCACCCTCTCTCATCGGAGCACGCGGAGCGGCTGCGCCAAATGACTTGTTTACTCCAGATGAAAGTCCTAAACGCCGTATGAACGTAATAGCCCACGGGAAACATGTTATAGCGCGGCAAAAAACAACTAAAAGTAAACGAGAGCAAACAAATGAATAAACTCCTAAACACAAGATACCAGTGGGACGTTAAGAGCAGCTGTTATAGCTGTGTGCGGTGAAATCTCGTCAACCTCTTTCTCGTTTGAAGCCCTCACAGAGGTGAAAGCCCGACATTAGCGTAGCAAGCTCGGCTTTAGGTGCGACGTTATGTTGTTACGTAATCAAATAAAGAAGGTCATTTTCCAAGCGAGATGAAAATGTGGAGCAGATTCTTACGCTTCTTACGTATGCACGAGAAGTGACTTTGCCAGTCATTATTTTAAACAGCATGCCGCTGTTAAGCGTAGTGGTTATATCGCACCCCCCCTCCCCCCCGTAGCCCTTTTCGGCCTGTTATTGAGTATTATGGTTTTTGTTCAAAAACAGCTATTTTACATAAACAAGCGGAATGCAAGACTATAATGCAGAAGGACGTGTTGTTGGGCGAGTTGGTGCTTGCTGAGTGACATAATGCAGCGCTAAAAAAACACACACTGCAAAGTAAGAAACACAAACCGACGGGACAGGCGCCAGGCGTCCAACGTGGGGCGCCTGTCCCGTCGGTTTGTGTTTCTTACTTTTTGGTGTGTGTTTTTTAGCGCTGCATTATGTCACTCAGCAAGACTATAAAGTGACCCATATCGTCCGAATATAATATAGAACTCAAGAATAGGGAAAACTGTGCTCGAATAGGGAAAACTGTGCTCGAATAGGGAAAACTGTGCTCGAAAGCCAGCGCTACGCGTTGAAGCCAGCGTAAAGATATTGATATTGGTAGGAAGCATCAGGGTACGATACGCAAATCTAATGCATGCTAAGCTGCACAGAGAACTCTACAGTTGGCAATGCGCAGAGACTGGTTCCAAACTGGCATCTCGCCTGATGCAAAACGGCGTTTCTCTACATTCAACATTCAGCCAAATAATTGCGGGTTTATACATGATTAAACGCAGACAGAAAGCTAGCTACGCATTCCGAGGTGTCTCGCTTTCGCACAGTTTCACCAGAACAGTGCCGTCTGCGTTTTTGATGTGATAAGAGAATAAATTGTGTTTACAAGGAAGGAATGTAAAAACCGGCTTGGGAAAACTGCAGGCTTGGGAAAACTGCGTTAATGCGATGCTGTCTTCTCCGTTACGAAAATAGTTAACAAAGGGTTGGTCATTTGTCCTTGACTACTAACATACAAGTGATACAAACGTTCCGGTAATGTTCAATAGCGACAGTTTTAAAATACCCGCCGCAGTGGTCTAGTGGTTATGGTGCTCGACTGCTGATCCGCAGATGGCGAGATTGAATCCGACCACGGCGGCCGTATTTTCGATGGTGGCGTAAATGCTTGAGGCCCGTGTTCTTAGATTTAGGTAAACGTTGAAGAAACACAGGTGCTCTAAATTTCCGGAGCCATCCACTACGGCGTCTCTCATAATCATATCGTGGTTTTGGGGCGTTAAAGCCGAACAGTTATTATGATTATTAACAGTTTGAAACCGAGAAACAGTGAGCCCTCAGTGCAGCAGTTTCGGCAACCATCATGCGTTATAGCTCCGAAAATAAGCTACATTATCCACTGGCATGCTGCCCAAAAAAAAAAAAGAACATTCATTGTAATGAATGAATAATGTCATCGGAGGTGTTCAGACGAAGAAACTCCCGTTCCTTAGAAATCAATCGGTGCAGTCAGGCGCCAGAAAGCTTTCGCTGAAAGTAAAAGCGTATTGAAAGAAAAACAGGATGTTAACGAGACAGAAGCAAAGAGAAAGACGTATTGCTGGAGACCAAGGCACGACTACCGCGTCCGCTACTACAGCCTCGAGAGGCAGCTCTTAACGAAGACACCCTCATACGCCAGACGTATCTACGCGCCTCCCTCTGCAAACAACCACTGCGTTCCCTGGGGGCAGCTGCGCGCGACGCCAAACGGGAACTAAGTCAAGAACAAAGCCATACAGCGCAGCTGTGCCAGATGCGAGGCGCGCGACGCAAGCTTAATAAGGTGCGCGTGGATGCAGTGCCGAGAGAAAGGGGGAAAAAGAAAGAAAGCCCACCAGGCTACGCAAACGCGGAAACAACGTGACGCGCCTGTCGATAGAGATTCTCAAAACACTGTTCGGTGCATTCGACAGACTGGACAAATGCTCGCCTCTATAGGAGCGAAAGATCCCGAGACATTACACAATGGATGCCTACGCTAAAAGGTACCAGTGCCTTACTTCTCTTTCTGCCATGCCTGGTAAGTAGGCTGGATATATCGCGGTGATCGCTGCCCACAGAATAAAGCGGGGTCAGTTGGTGCGCGCTCTCTAAGCGCTACAACGTGAGTAATGCTAAAATACGAACCCTGCACGCAGTGTTCTCGCATACGAAAGGAAGGAACTGGAATGCCACAGAGAGCACAGAAAGGTGGTCACAATAAACGGATGATAATTTTAATACAATACGGCCAGGTCTATGATATCATTGGCACTTCTGGAATTAAAATGCTCTCACGAGGTCTCTCCAAGCGAATAGTTTGAGGCTGCAGCATTGCTGGCTAAACGCGAAAGCGCATGGTTATTGATAGTGTATTCAGCACTGCCAAGAACGTGGAAGGCCAATATTAAACTTAGATGTGCCAAAAATAGTCCTTCGGCCATATTCGTTAGCACTCTCAGCTTAAGCTACAAAGAAAAAGGAACGCCTCAATGCAATGGGTCAGTTTCACTTTCCATTCGGTATAACATCGCGAGCTCATGTTCACGCTGGTAATGGTGTGAAAAATGATCAATTTAAAAAGAATGTCACTTATCTGTATAAGAAACATTCAATGTGTATTCACGATGGCGTTCCAGACACTGCGAGCGGACTCAACGCTGTGAGACGGGCACATGGTAAAATAGACTTTTTATCCACCTGAGCTTGAAACCACACTGCCTTCAGTTCAAAGCGTCCCCTCCTCTCTAGCTCTCGTGCTGCACTTCCGTCTCGATTCCTTGACCCAGCCAGGAACGCGCAAATAGACAACAAGTGTCTTACACGGGAATAAAAAAATAGTATTGACTGAGACGGCTCAATAACCCCTTGCACGCTACACCCCCATCTTTCTTCGGCAAGTGCTGCTTTTCACTGAGAAGACGACGACCCGGTTGAAAGTTCGCAATGGCTACATAAAGCATCGTACTACTCAACTGGCCATCGGAAACCTAAACAGATTCTACGTACTAAACAGTGTACCTGTAGTCGACAAGATGCGAGCTTCAAAACAACATTGCGGAAGCATCGACCAAGCCGTTAACAGGAATGCTGCCGTGCAAGCAGCTCCATATACCAATACACGCATTCGACGTCAACGACAAGGCAGATGGAAGCAGCCTCCGCTGCGGGCATGCCCTGAAGGAAAGCCCAACGCAATGCAACGCCAGCGGTACCAGGTTGAATGCGTCGAGTGCCATCGTCCAAGTTATGGCCATAAAGAGACCCAGTGCCTGCTGCGTCGGTGGTGCTGTTGCCTCCGGAGACGCGTCGCACACACTTGGAACCTTAGGGCAGCAAATCGATCGATCACGGAAAAACCAGATACGTATATAGGCTATTCAGTACTTCATGTCTTGCCTCCCACGTTATAGCTCACGTGTGGCGCGTGGTGCAAATAAAACGGCTCTATAGATCAGGCTCGTGGTGATGTATGTCAGAATGCCTGTCAGCCGTATTTGCCTACAGTTTATTTATTCCTACAATTGCTTTTTGCCCGTTTCTGCGCGCGTTAATGTCATGGATTCAGTAGTTCGCTTCCCCAGTTGTAAATGGCGGTACACCCCCCCACCCCACAGGGACGAAATGGTGGCGCTTGAACGTGCGCGCTTAACGCAATGAGTATATGCTGACGGCACAGTGACTGGGCGTGTTTGTACTTGTCCGCAGTGCACTTTGGTGCACTATTGAACTGACGGTGCTGCGCAACTTCATCATTGAGTTTGTGCGCATACACTACATCGGCTTGTGTCCTGCGCAGCAAGCTATGCAAAGCTTTGCAAGGGTGGAGCCGCAAAATGTCATCACCAGAGCGGAGAGAGAGGAATGAGGCGTTAAGAGATAATACAGGGTTCGTTCGTGGCGCTTCAGGTACTCGTGTCGGTGGCAACTTAGTGGCTGGAACAAACGGTACTTTTCTTCGCAGAACGAGAACATGTTCGTTTAATTTCACGGTAAAGATTGTCTTCCTAATTTTCCTTTTTGGCCTTCATGCAAGCCTTTTTACGCAGACATTTCCGTGACGGAAATGACGTCCGGTAATCTTTGGTGAACCCTGGCATAAAATGCTTTGGTGATAAAACGAAAGACGTTAGAACAAAAACGAAAGAAGAAATAGCAACTAAGACCAGGTTTGCGATATCATGTTAGAGGCAACGTTTCGAAGTTCTGAGCAGTCTTTTTTGTTCATGTGACTTTTTAAAATCGCTAAGCACACCGAGCCTGCAAAGTGCTGCATTTCGGATTAAATCACGCGTGCCATTTGCGCGGGATATCAAAGAAAAAAAAAGTATTGCACAGATTCCAGTGAGACGAGATGCGCTGCCAAAGCTCGCACTTGGTCCCGCAGAGCGACCTCCCCTCCCCGTCCTCTCACTTCCTGGAAAACTGCCAAAGAGACCGTGTTTCACGGATTTACTCAGGGCGCAGAGCGTGAACTGGAAATACCGCAGGCCCGGGCGGCACCGCATTCCCTCTCTGTAACTAACCTTGTTTGCGCATATACCGCACGTTGTGTGCTCAGGGCCACACCACGTACTTGCCTGCCCGCATGCGAAACTCGCGCCCAGAAGCGCGCGAATCCCGCGCTTGTGAACTGAGCCCACGCGTGCAAGTGCCGCCGGGCTTTAGTTTCGGGATTAGGGGGCTAATTGCGCGCGTGCGCGGAACGCTACAGAAGAGCGGCGGACCGCACCACATTAGTGTGCAGAGAAAGGGAAACGTCGGAGGAGGCGACGAAATTCATTCTGAGAACTAATTGATTCGCAACAGCGCAGCATATCTTTAACGAGTAAATGCTTAAAAGTGTGGGCGAACAGCATCGAGATTAAGTTATAAGTGAATGTAGTTGGAGACTACGATTCGGAGTGTATGAACGAGTGCATTCATTATCGCTGAAATATGATACTAGGCGACGCAGTGATTAAATCGCATGTTCTTCTTTAACAAACCTATCGTTTCTT
>JALIZH010032927.1:465000-500000 GCA_030522465.1 Rhipicephalus appendiculatus | reverse complement strand
TGAAAACGCGAGTTCCATGTTTCGATGGTGGAGAAATGAAAGATCACCAGACCACCCGTGTACATAGTTTGTGTGCGCTTTGAAGAACTCCAGGTGGTCGGATTTAACCCGTAGTCCGCCACTAAGACGCGCTTAGAAATTTCAGCAATTATTAAGGAGCGTTGCAGGGTGGCGATACCTGCGAAATGGTGAGATATGGTGTTCTTTTTGTATCAGCAAGGGACGCTCCAAAGGATTATCGAATGAGCCAAGGCTGGCCTGAAATACGAGAAAAACAACGCCGCGATAACACGCCTGATGAGTGCGGATTTTTTTTTTCAGGAAATTTATTATGGATCGAGAACATTATTTCAACTTTTTTCTCTGCAGTTACGGGTGTACCGGGTATTATCTTTTATTCTTTTCCTTTTGTGACAGGTCGCCAGCAGCGTAGAAAATTCAGCACATTTACCACCGCTCATGAGCGTTATACAAATTCATGGATGAATCGTATCAAAATGTGCTCAAGAAATCCTTTTTTGTTTGTATATTTGTCAGCTTTAAATTATTTGCCAGATCCTTCCACTTGGGCGCGAAATCCGCCGACGTTGCCCCAATAAATGCATTCTTGTAACGGCTATCCGCTTCTTCTATTTCTAGTTTGCATCCTCTCCATCAACTGTTGCTTCTATCCGTGAACAGGCTCTATAAAATGATTCTTTGCCGGTGGAGCAGATTCCCGCACTCATAAAAGGAAGTGAAACCATGTTATTCTAGCGTAAAACGGGAGGCTGTGCGCGCCAGTACAAAGGCACGACGAAAAGACAGCAAGAAGTAAAAATAAGGCTATAAAAGTTTCGTGATAGGCCTGAGCATAGAATCTTTGCCAAGGAGTTTCTGGGACTCCAGCGACTAAAAGGAGCTGGTCGCAGCAACCATCGCTCACCGAGCTTTGACATCTTCACAATGAAGCCGTCTAGCTTAAAGGAAGGCGAAGCCATTGGCGAGCTTGGAAGCCTTCAGGAACATACTGCGATCGCAATAAAACGCACTGTCAAAGGCACGTTCAATGGTAGATATTTGCTCAGGATGCATGCAGGGAACGATACATGCAAGGCTGAAAAGCGTTGGACCGAAATGTGTTTTAACTTGAAAGAGATCGTGTTATCCTATCGGCTGTATATAGGCTCTGGCTGGACTCTGAAACGCACACGCAACGTCGCTAGCTTATTGAAACGCGTAACAAAAGACCTGTCTATGTCACTCGTGGCAAAGGGGAACGTGCTCACGTGCTCGCACCGTCACATTTTCCTCTTCATTTTTTCCCCGAGCAGCATCAGATTGGAATGGCCTTTCCCACGACATTACAGCCATTACTATTTCATCAACCTTCTTGAACAATGTAATCAATTTTCTTTCCGAATGAATTTCACCTGGCTATACTGTAAACCCACCCCTTATGTAATACCCCCTTGAGGGGTCTTTAAGGAAATAAAGTGATGTGATGTGATGTTATGAATATTCAGTTCACTTGTTGGAGTCAATGTGAAGTGAAATTAAGATTAGTGACAAAATTAAGTGTTCTGCTCTGTTCGGTCTGTTCTTTTGGCTTCTGTTTTAATTGGCTTGCTGTTGAGATGAGGTTTATGTCACCTCAACTACTCCATTTATCTTTACAGTCAACATTCAATGGTGGTAGGTAGAATTCAATTTACAGTCAACGGTCAATGGTGGTAGGTAGAACTGTGCTTACGTTTGTAATTGCCACGTGTGAGTTTCGTGTAATGTTTACGTTTATGCACAGCCATAAGGGGGGGGGGGGCGCAGAGGGGGGCGGCCGCTCCCCCTAGTCACGTAATAGGGGGGGGGGGGGGGCGCTAAGTCAGCCCCATACTTTGACATAATAGGGAGGGGGGGGCGCTGCGACTCGGGGGGCGGGGCGCAATGTCAGCCCCATACATTGACATAATAGGGAGGGGGGGCGCTGCGACGAACCTTTGCCCCCCCCTGAAGGAGAACCCTGCGCACGCCTATGTGCACGGCAACGTAACACACGTCATCTAAAATGCCATTTTTACATTCATGCCATACACCTTACACAGAAGCTATGCCTAAATAAAAACCCCAAGTCAGGTGAATGCATAGTGTCCCGCGCTTGCACCGAGTTGTAACCAGACATAAAGCTTTCACGGCTTTAAATGCGACATTTTCGGGCTAAGTATGCATATATATATAATGCACGCACTTTTGTTCACACCGTGTTCAGTTTGTGTCATATCCGCGTGATTTTGACTCGAAAATTTACATCACGGTCAACGGTCAACGGTCAATTCAGCGCCGTGTGTGTCACTTCTTTCCTCCGTCCTGTGTGTTAGCGCTGTAGTATTTTTTATAATTGATAACAGCCAGTTTCATAGGAATATGACGCGGCGATCTAAAGCAATTGCGCATGGCAGTCGATATACTGAGAGTTCTGATGTCGCTTTTGAATTAGTAAATACAGTCGGAACATCGGCGGGCTAATGCAAGGTGACCATTCCTTGACAAAGACGCATAATTTTGGTGATTGATGCCTCATGAGGTGTTTGAAACCTTTAGACGTTGTATCGTATCAGGCACACGTTTCTTTATCAAGAATTCTTATGAAAATGATTAAAAAAACGGATCTTACAAAAGTAAAACTTCATGACGCTCCAGAATTTATTACCACGTGTGTTCATTCTTTGCCTCTCGGCAGGATTCATTATCATAACTTCTCTCATTGTATTGTGCGATGATATAAAGCGGAACAAAGAAACAGGGTTGAAGGAATGTTTGAATTAACAACCATCCTTTATACACCCCAGCGCAGGCGACTCGGCTATTGTAAACACGCCCCCCCCCCCCCCTTCCCTCCCCCCCCCCCCCCCCCCATTTTTTTTTGTTTGCCTGTCACAGCAATGTAACTAATTTCTCCTCCATACTGCACAACGCTGAAAAAAAAAAACAGCGTCGTCATAGCAGTTCTGTCTTCTGGTTTTATTAAGCATTGCAGCCGTACGCCTGGTCACGCAAGACAAGTAGAAAAAAAAAAAAGAACATGGTATACCACTCCCCACGGCTTATTTGTTATTTCCTTCAACCCACAGAACTTACTTATGTCTAGTCCAGTCCTAATAGTGAAGAAAAAGTGGTCCTGGAATTTGTGTTCGTCGTTTTTCATAGTTACCACGCACAAAAAAAAAAATGCGAGATTGTGATTATCATTATTATTTATTTATTTACTTCTTGCTTCCCAGACTTCTAACGCACATTGTTTCCCAGAACCTGAACAATGCCACCGGCAAACTTATGAAGGGAGTGCAAAGCACGGCCAGGAACGCGAAAAAAAAATAAATAAAAAAGGACACAGGGTGATTTAGCCCGACAACTAAGACTGTTTCTTCTTGAGTCCACACGCGTGCGTGCGGCCAGCTTCTTTCTTAGCCGTTCTTCCGGCCTTTCCCGGCTACTTCGACGACCGCAGCAAGTTTTCTGAAGGGCTTTGTTCGCGGATGCAAATTGGGCGGTCAGGAAAGGGCCCTCGGCGCATACCGTAACAGCTTCACTTCATGTCCAGAGCAGCTGTTGTACTGTACTGCATATCCCTTTCTTATATTTGCAAAGTTTCTTTATCTGATTCTTCGTCACTTCCTCTTAGCGTCTTGCGCACGCCGCTGTATATTAAGAACCCACCTTAGTTAAGAAAACAGCTCAGTGTACAGCGCAAACATTTATTTGCATGAAAACAATGCCGGGCACACACTGTTTCCTGCTCTGTGACGATCGCTGGAAACCACGCAAGCAGAAAAAAAAAAGTACGAAGCGCCGTATTAGCGCGCGCGAAGGAATGCTCAGTTCGATGTTGCTCATTTATCGCTCGTGTCGCATACACTCTATTAAGGCAAACATATTTAGTTACTTGTTTGTGTACCCAAGAGTCCTCCTCTCTTTTTTACATTTTTTTAAAATTTACTCTCTGTCGAAGAAACTCCGTCCCGAAAATCAAAAAAATTGGGGGGACCCTTAAGCTTCGCCTTTAAGAGTTGAACGCGATAGCGATATCCCGTCCCTAGTGCGTACTTCAATCACCTAGTGCATACTATGTAATGGGTAGTATGCTTTAAACCAGGAGAAATTATGCGCGGCAAATGTGGGAAATGTTTTCGAACTTGCTATGCCCCCACTACGTGGTGTTAAGGGAATACGCGCAGTAAGGTGTGTGCCGTTTGTAATGGGTGGCAGGCTTTAAACTATGGAATCGTTATGATAGTCTCATATTCTGACGCCCGATGGCAATGTACGCTTGTACCACGCAATATTCCTGGGATATTACATGTTATATTGCGACGCCTATATAAATGACGCTTGCGTTTGCGAAGCATGGAAGTTATGTTCACTGCATTTCCAAGCAGAGGAAGTTATTTTCACAGTATTTCCAAGCAGAGGCATGGCTGTGTGGTAGAACACCTGCTTGCCACGCAGACAACCCGGGTTCGATCCTCACTCGGACCCGAAAATTCTTATTATTTATTTTATTTGCATCTTTCGAAGAAACTCCGTCCCGAAAATCAAAATTTTAATTTCATGTATTGACTGCGTGAGGATAGGATACCATACACTTGTAGTCTTGCAACAGTAATTGAGGTTGACATAGGCGGAAAGTTGGGCGTAGAAGTAGAGTTTGTTTTATCTAAAATATAAGAGGGTACTCAGAAAGCCATCATACTTGCGTGCCTTTCTATGCATCGCTTGAATGAGAAATGATTCGCACTTAGAATGTCATTTTTTGGGATACTGTACCGCGAGAATATCCAGCAGTGCCCGTCCGCCCCTCATTTCTTTAAGTATCTGCGCTCAGTATCATAATTGGCGAGAATATTTGCTTTGTCAAACACTTTCAGAAGTTAAAATGAGAATGAAAACGCAAGCAGTATTATGTGCCGCAATCGTGTAGGCGAAAAATAATGTTGGCAAAAGAAAAAAAGAAGGCTTAATAAGTTTGTTAATAGCCAATGATAACTCACCAACTAACAATCAGTATACCGACAAAGAAGGAGAGAATGTAAACTGTAACACGTCAGAAAGCACAGGCATTATAAAATACTTGAAACGAAATCCTCATTTCTCGAATATTATTTATTCTATAGCAGCGTATTGTACGGCTAGAATAATGAATATTCGAGAAACGAGGCGGTCGCATTTCGATGGAGGCGAAATTTTAGAGGCCCGTGCTTTGTGCGATGTCAGTGCACGTTAAAGAACGCCAGATCGTCCAAATTGCAGGAGCTCTCGACTACGGCGTCCCTCATAATCATACCACGGTTTTGGAACATTAAACCCCAGGTATTATTATTATTATTATTATTATTATTATTATTATTATTATTATTATTATTATTATTATTATTATTATTATTATTATTATTATTATTATTATTATTACAATCGATAAATCAGTCTTTTCGGGACCTTGATATTAGCGCTAAAAAAGATGAGCACACTAGAAACGACAGGAGAAGCGCTCTCGCATGCGTTCGTGTTTTTTAGCGCTGATATCATGGTGTCGAGAAGTATACGCACCAATTCGTCCAGCAACAACTTCCTATGTCTTGGTGGTCTTTTCCGAAATCCAAGTGGAAGCTGGAAAGGCAGAGCGGTGAAATTGCCACGTATTTCATGCATTTATATTTACTACACGAGACATAATTTAGGAGGACGATATTCCCTGAATAACTAAAACATCGATGTATACTCGGAATGGAAACTTGAGAGAGTTGGCAGGAGTTCATCTTACGTCGTAGCAGCGCACACGGGACGAGGACGAAGAAATAGGAGCGCCTCTTCTTGTGCTCCTATTTATTCGTTGTGCTTCAACCGAGGGTTTATACTCGGTAGTAGCGGCCCTTCCTTCATCGATGATGATGATACAACGTTTATTAATTAAAAAAAAGGAAAGAAATGGGAGGGGCAAATGTCGAGGGTGGTTTCCCCATTCCAGAACACCAGTGGCCGCCGCTGCTCGCCCGGCTTGATCTGGGAGACCCCTTTGGGTCTTCAGGTCAGCTCGGCCTCCCAAGGCTCCCCCCCCCAGCATTGTGAGTATCAGGGACGACTGTGCCTCCGTAGGTCTGCTCCGACATTCCCAAGTGACGTGTTGCAACGTCAGTCTCGACTCGCACCACGGACATTGGTTTACATATGCATTGGGGTTTATGTGAGGTAGCTTGTCACATATTAAGACGTTCGTTCTGAACAGTTCGCTATATTCGCACGTCGTATCGCGAGAGGCGGTCATTAATGTCGGTAGGTAAAGAACCTCCTAAGGTAATGGAGTTCAAACCTGAAAGGAGTCTTTAGTGAGCCGAAAGCACGGACGAACAAAATACCATCGATGACAGGCTTAGCGCGCGAGCACCGTACAGCGCCGTACAGCTGCACCGCACAGGTGCTACACTGTTGCATGTTAGCATTATTTCGAATAAAGAAACCTTTCTACGACCCTTAAATCATGCTAATGTGGCCACGCAGGATGTGCGAACTTACGCACTGTCTGCTCCGCCATTTCTATGATGCTGTGTAGTGCGAACCGTCAGTACTGCGTATCGCTATCGGTTGGTTGCAAGTCTAAGCATGCAATGGTCAAATTATGCCTAGCGCAACAGGTCGTAGTGCGATATTTCGACAGAATATTGGCAGAACGAAAATAGAGATGTTCAGATAGTGACCACAATAAAGAGGCAAAGCAGTACCTTAAAGGAACATCTGGGTGACTGAAGCAATCTGTCGCTTTTGAGCATACAAAAATTAGGCAGTGCCACAAATAAGCGCATAGTAGTAACAACACAAGTATTATCTGCGTTGTGCCAGTTCATCTTTCGTCCAAGCTCGCCTAGTAAAAACGAGATAAACAAAATGTTTACAAGAAACGCTACACAGGCGGCTACCGCTAAAGGTCGCCGCTCTGAAAGGAATGCATGGCATAATAATAATTATCGTTGGTTTTAGTTCTTTTTTTAGTCCTACAGGATTAATTGGTAGGCATACCACGGGTGCATAGACAGGGCCACAGCGAATGAGTGGCAATTAGAGGGGGGTCGCACCCCGCAATGCGAAACATGCCGTGTAATTAGCGAGGCCGACGCGAACTGTCCCTGTCAGATACGAAAGAGCGCCCCTCCGCTTCCACGTCCCTCGCCCATTGGTCTATTTCTTCTTCACACCTCGCGAGTGGTTCCTGGAAGCTAATTAAAATGCATAAAGAGACGATCTCGAGAGGCGACTGCAGGACAAGACAGGCCGAGTAGTTTTGATGGGACATTTTTATTTTTTTAATATTTAGTATCACGTTTTAATAATTGAAGCTGAACGCAAGCACATCGTAATGTAAACTAATCGGCGTAAATAAAATAATTAGCGAACATTGAATAATGTTTCCTCTCGCCCAACTTTAACTGAACAAGGCACAACCGACGACCACGAAGAAATCCGGTAAATTTTTAATTACTGTAAATGAACCCAGCTAACAGCGAAAAGAAGGTGCGGGATAAAAGTATGACTATAGTGCGCGGGACAGTATAGTTATACTGCGCGGGAATCCCTAATACGTCCGAGAGTAATCTCTGAGACTAATATGCAATCTCTACGGGGTCTGGGTGCTTTTTTCTTTTTTCTTTTTTTGTTAGAAATTTCGAAGACTTTGCCGAGACTCGGCCGCGATCTCGGCTGCGTTTCAACTAACCGTAACGTGGCTTAAAATTTTCAATTATCTGCCGAATGTTCACGTTGCCAATAGAGACGGATCATGGAAGCGATGCATAAGTATATGGAAAAGACTAGCGCTATGCGTTCTGCTTGTACATTCACATATCAATCTGACCTGAAGTATACGAAAAGGGCATAAACCGACATCCTACTGAAGAGCGGTGAAGCTCCGAAAAAAAATGTTAGTCCCTTAGACAACAACAAAAAAAGTACGCTCTCTCTTTTCCGGATAATAATGCAGATTAAAACACTTCTTCGTGTTCAGGAGAATATTACGAGAATTGGTACTCTACTATGACTGTTGTCCTTAGTATGTCTGTTAGAGTATTCACTTCGGTGCTGAAGAAGATTATAAAGAGGTGAACATTAAAATTAGCAAAGCTCGCACAAAGTCGCCCAAGGCTGGATCACAGCACAGCTGCTGGGCAGAGCTGGGCCTGGCTTGGCTAGGCTTGGCTTTGACCCTCTCATCTGCCTCTTTCCTATCCTTTGCTATACTGTGCTATTGGCCTTGAGATCGAAAAGAGTCGGCACCAAGCGGCAAGCGTACGAAACCCAGTAGTGTGGATGGCGCCTTGAGTCGTCTGCTAGCCACAACGTGTTTGAATGTGTGCGAATGTGATGGACCTCCTCAGAGGGTGGCTTATTCAGTTGTGTAAGACCAGTATCAAATGCTAATACGGAAGCCTACACGATATGCACAAGCTTTTCGCCTTCCGAGGCTTATCTGCCCTCTGATAAGTGAGTGCATGCACGTGTTGGTTTGGCGCTAGATGTGATCGTCGTACCGTCGATTCGCCAAGGTCATCTCAATGTGTGTGCCGCTTTGTCGTTCAAGCACTTTTGAACTGGTATAGCGCATTATGGTAAAGAAAAAACGGCCGAGCAGATCGACATAAGACGACAGAGCGCTCTGTCCTCTTATGTCGATCTGCTTGGCCGTTTTTTCTTTACCATAATGCGCTATACCAGTTCAAATACGACGAACCAACTCGCCCAATCTTCAACCCATGTGGCGTTCAAGCACGTCACATGGTGCATTTGGCGTCGTCCTAAACAAAAGATAAATATGGAGGTGTGAATGCAGAATTTTAGTGACCCCATCTCATGGAGGGTCGGTGATTTAGAAATCAGTGCGTTACCGCGAAGCATGAACTAGCGTCTGCAAAGGCCGGTTAGAACTACAAAAAAAAAAATTGCAGATGTCTATATGTGCAAGCAGAAAATCAGACTGCACAAAGTTCTACTACGACTCGTTACGAAGAAATACAGGCTTTTTTTTTTCTCTTTTTTTTTAGCCGGTCGAACAAGACGTGAACAATTGGTTCAATCGCGCGACAACAATCTACTGTAGTATAGGCACTACACAAGCTAAACACGTAAAGATAAAACAGGAAAAAGCATCAAGCACAGTGCGAAAACACACGACTGTCGCCGAAGGCCAGCACACCATTCATTGGCAGTTTGCGCTTATATCACACGCAATAGGAACGTCAGGCCGGCTTCGCGCATTAATCTGGCAATGGAAGGCTTACATACCACCATTAGGCTGCCATCAACGCACTTTATTTGCCAACAATCGGCTCAAACCGCTCACAACGAAGCGCCCCTGTGTTCATTTGTATACTCGCTGCCGACCGTCTATCCACACTACCGCCGCGACGGTGCTGCCTCCTATAGATCGATCTCGCCGCCAATACATGCACTAAGCCTGCTCTCTCGTATGCGCCACCGAAATTGGACAAATCCCACTAGTCACCCCACTAGTTGTGTAAAAATGCAACACTTCTTCAGCATGGTCAGAAAACGCTGCCGATTGGAAGTCGAGGCTTCTGAGAACATGCGAGCCAAACATCATAGCGCAGCACGCGACTTAGAATTTACAATTAATTTTCAAAGTCAGCTAGAAACTGCTCCCTATTCTTTCGGAAAATGATGCCATATACCCAAAGGACCCCGCCATATATTTAAATTCACCGCATTTGGCTGTTTTCACTATTTTGAGCTGCATAGTTACGAAGGCCACTCAGGAGGCCACCACGTGCCCGCACTCGCGCTCGCAGTCACACTGTATGTAAGCCACCCATTCGAAGAAAAACAGAAAAAGAAAAAAGTGCTCAACGGCACGACGCGCGCGTGACGTAACTTCATTCATCTGTGTCACACCTCCCTTCTTAAGCTTCGAGCGCGCTCGTCGGGACGAGAGAAGAGAGAAAGCAATAATTGCGTCTGATAAATCTCTGTAACTTTGCTCGTACATGACGGATTATCAAGAAAAGAACGCCAGACCTGCGCGGAAAGCGCAGCACAGTCACAGCGAAAGCTGGAAGAGTGGCCTTTCTGGAGCCTGTTTTAAACACTCTTGGGGCGACTACTACAAGCTTCTTGCATGGTACCCACAACGCCATAAAACATCATAACTTTTGTGTAGTGGCGAAGCGTCCAATATGCCATTATTCGTCAATCTTCGGAAAAGCGCGGTACCCGGTACACACTTGTAACGCATTTGTTGATGCTGTGGCTGACGATGAAGAATTATGCCTGAGGCTTTTGTAATGGGTTGAAGCATTGAACGACTCACTCGTTACGCAATTTTGATTGTGTGACGCCTGGTTGTTACTTTACTGTTCTCAAAAGCGTTGCTCAAATACAAAGGCGTAACAACTGCGATAGTTGTTAGTTCACGCTTGTCCTGTGTATACCTGCGCGTCCTTTCCGAGCGCCCTTCTTTGTGCTTTGGCGGGAAGCTGCAAGTATCGATCTGCTCGTCGATCCTCGTGTGACATTCCAATTTCTTGCTATAGCATGAATTGCTACGCCCTTGCGGCGAAACTGTGACTTTTTTTCGCTTCTCCGTGCTCGGTGGCACGCGCCGCCGTTTTCGCGGTATTTATACGTGACATGTATCTACGACACACGGCAGAACTCAAATTTAACAGCTCTGTTGTAATAGAATCACAAGGTTTTACGCAGTCGCGAGGTACACCACAGTTCCGGCTGCAAAAACACTCGCACTTACACTCCAAAAAGTAATACAACAGCCGCGAATGATAATACGTAGGTATATCAAAAAAAAAAAAAAAAAAAAGCAGCACAAAAGCCGGCACATCAGCGCAAGGCCGGTCCGACAGGATTCTGAAGCGAAAAGGGACGGCATTTCAGTGCAAGCCAAAGTACGGAAACACGAAGGCGAGTCGGCGCGCTGTCAGAAACAGCCAAGAACAGCGGTAAAACGCGTTCATGCAAGCGTACATAGCAGGTAAGATGGTAGCATGACAGCGACAATATCAAGGACGAACAATGCGCGTAGTTGTCAACGCATGCCAGGTTTGGAACAAACTGTGCGACAGCTGCCTCGGAAAACAGGAAGAACATTCTTGCTGGAATACGGTATACGAAACTTGGCGACGGCGGTGCAAATATGCGCTGTACTTTCTTTTCCCTTTAGGCATGTGACAGAGCCGAGAACTTCGCAGCTCTCGAGAACGGATGCGTGTATGATAACGTTTCTGTCGGTAAAAAAAAAAAAGGAGGAGTGGGGGGGGGGGGGGGGGAGGGCTTCGGTGACTCGCGGAGGTAGAAGCTTGCACGCTTGCCAGCTTATCAGGGAAGCAGTGGGTTCATGTCCTCTTTCACGAGAGCTTTTTCAACGCCGCACGTGAAACACGAAAAGGTGACAGTTTTCTTTTTGTGAGTTAAGCGGACATTCTGTTCAAATTGTGGACTCTCTAAATGTTATCGTAGAACTTCCTTCGCATGCGGTTTTATGGACTGTATTTGTCTTGCACACTGTTTTTTTTTTCTCTTTCTTTTTGTATCTATAAATACTGACCGAGCTAGCGTTTAGCGACGCCTGCGTCCCACACTCGTGTGGGACGCTCAGCGTCTTTGCTTTTGCGCAAGCGCAATTTCGAACGAACATCAGAAATACGAGAAGCAAACAGAGATGGTATAAATAGTATGTGGGCCTATAAGGTAGTGGTTTAAAGGGGCCCTGCAACACTTTTCCAAGTAGCCATGGAATGGATTCACTAAAGGAGCTTATTGCCTCGCGAATTCATTGCCGCAAAAATTTTTGGAATCCGTCCAGTACGAGTGGAGTTACAAAGATTTCTCGCACGCTGCAATTGCATTCTCTCTTCTCTCGTCCCGTCGAAAGCGCTGGAAACTAAGCAGGGAGGGATGGCACGGGGAAAGAAAATACGTCACGCGCGCCTCGTGATCTTGAGCGCTTTTTCTCTTTCTTTTTTTGTTCGAATACACGTATTTTCATTGCGATCGCGCGCGCACGCGTGGACAAGTCGCGGCCTCCCGCGGCGGCCTCTGTAACTACCGAGCGCGCCATGCTCAAATCAGCCAATGGCTGATACAAAAAAAATCTCTTGTCGGTGACGAGTGATTTTTGGGTACGCAACGTCATTTGTCGAGAGAAGAGAAAGCAATTTCTGGCTGACTTTGAGAATTTATTGTGAATTCCACGCCGCGTGCTGCGCTATAATATTTGGCTCGCGTGTTCTCGAGAGCCTGGACTACCGATCGGCAGCATTTTCTGAGCATGCTCAAAAAGTGTTGCAGGGCCCCTTTAAGGTTTAGTCAAAATAAGGGGCATGAAATAGAGAAGGGTTTTTACTTTTATACTGACCTTCTTTCTCGGAATCAGGGACGCTGGGAAACTTGAGAAATGTCGCGGCAGTGTTGTCTAACGGTATCATTACCTCGAAATGTCGGCAAACAGGGAACGTCGGAGCGCTTTCTTGTGTAATGAAAACTACTTCTCATGGATTGACATCAGCCAGTTTCTCAAGCAACCAGACATATTTAGCAGAAGGGAGAGGAACAAACAGGCAGCTTCGCACTAGAGATGCCAAGCCTGAAACAAGAATGGAGCTGGGTAACATTCCTTGTTTCTCTTCATATTTTCCTTTCTTTCTTCTCTTTCTCTCAGCTTATTGTAGCTGAGGACACGGGAAGCGGCGGCTCAACGGCAAAAACACATTGTATATACTGTACACACGCGTTGTCACTCATTTCCATGCGCTAGTGGGCAATGTCACGCGTCATTTACGGTACATATTCATCTCTTGTTTCATTGCAAGGACAATATCGCACTTACTGGATAGCCATAGAGCGGCGGTAGCCATCAAAAAATACCTACACAGCCGCGAGTGTGTGCACGTATTCCCAGTCTGTTGCAGGTAAAGGCAAATGTTAGAGCAATAAGCGGTATATCGACGTCTCAGAATGAGAAAAGGTTATTTGAGATTCCTGCGTGCCCATCGATCATGGCTAGCTAGCGTGCTTGCAGACTCAGGGGTCGTGGTTCGAAAAGGTTAATGTCGTACAACAGAAGCGCAGTTGCCGCGTTGATTCTGTACATACGGCGCACGGTTCTGTATGTACGGTATAGACGGTTCCTTATGTATGGTACACAAACTTGCTGGCTGCGCGAGTGCACTCATCCTATACACGAATACCGCGAGGAAAAGAAAACGCTATCAAAAGGCAGGGGCAGCTGACAAATCACGGTGACTCCTAGATATATAAGGGCGCCTCGCTTCTGAGCCGCTATTCTTCGATCGGCTGTTCATGATGTAGCGCACGAACACAAACTGTATGCAATATGGACGAATCTCAGGCGTACCTGCTTGGCGGCGGGTTGACGGCAGCCAGTTTATGGCACTGAGCAAGAAATGCCGTGCGCATTGTTGCAAAACAGAGGCTGGAGCTCAACTAGTTTTCTTTTGGGACGTCCTTTATTGGGAAGGGCTTGCCTATGGATGTCCATGGCATTCGATTACTCCTATAGCTGAAACTGAGGAAGGGGTACCGTTCGATCTAGCGTTGTTGCAAGGCCCGTACAGAACAGTGCGGCCTAGAATGACGGTGGGTCACGCTAATGTTAATGCACGTCCGGTTCGTCAGTACTTATTTGCATGTACACGTTCATTCGTGAATGCATAAACGGCCCAGCAAAGTTGACCTAAATGACTATAACGAGCGGAAAGCTTTTGACAGACGAAGATTAGTTTAAAAAAAAGACGTAATTTTTTAAATCTTGCGGTGAGGCTTGGCCTCCCCGTCCCCACGTGGGAGCGGCCCGCGGCGCTGCCACCCTGAACGGCTGCGTTGCTCCTCAGGACTATCTTAATAAAGTTCATTGTCAGTGTAATATTGCTTGGCCTATGTAAGGACGCCACTGAGATGGCGAAGTGTGTAGATCTCCACCTGACAGGTGGTGCCACTAGAACTGCCCTTGTGCCGAAAGTGGTCACAGAAGCCGAAAAAGCGGCAACGCCACCATGTTATTAATTCATTGTTTGAAAAACTTTGTTCATCAAATAGGAGCGATAAGCTAGCGGAAAGGGTGGGTACCTAGTCCAGGACTCCAATGGCCGTTGCTGTACGCTTCGCCTGATCCAATAGACCTTATGTCATAATTTTTTTCCTTGGTGGCTGTCTGCTCTGTAGCCTGAGAGACTCTGGGGTTTTACGTTCCAAAACCACGATATGATTATAAGGGGAGCCGTAGTGGAGGGCTCCGGAAATTTCGACCACCTGGGGTTCTTTAACGTGCACTGACATCGCGCAGTACGTGGGCATCCAGCATTTAGCCTTCATCGGAATGCGACCGCCACGGCCGGGATCGAACCTACGACTTCTGGGTCAGCAGTCGAGCACCTTAACCGCTGCACTACCGAGGCGGACCTCATCGACTGAGAAAGAAAAAGATCACTTTCGCCTTCCAGTCGTCTTAGGTGAGTTCACAAGGGACCCTGTGAGTTTTTGTTTGGTTGTTACCGGCTATAAAGTAAACACGGGTGAATTAGGATCGAAGCGGCGCTGCCTCGGCTTGGTCACATTGCTATGAAATAAAGTTATGCGGAGGAAACGATCCGGTAAGCTTACAAGGGCTCACTAAGTTACGCACATGCGCTCTCGAGAGAGCTGGTATTCGTAACGGTAAGACGGTCAGGCTCTATTACCATACTCGAATGAGGCTTTCTAGCAGTGCCGTTGATACTGCACCGTTTGCCATGCTGCGTTACTGCACCGTGTCAGCCTACCACGATCTGAAAAAGTTTCAGCTACGCAAGTTGCTCGATGCGCACGGTAACGGGATATTATGATGAAAGTGTCTGATACAGGTCTTGCAGACTGAAAATTACTGCGATCCGACCACGATGGTATGGTATAAAACACATTAAAATTCGCTTTTGAGTCAATGGAAAATGCTTTTGCAGTTTCCTGCGGTCACTCGCATCCGACGCTCTGTACTGCACACGCGAATAACATTTTTAATTTTTGTTGCAGGGCAAAACGACGCGTAATTCGCAAAGCAAGGTGGAGCGGCACGTTCTCAAAGGACGACACCTACGCAGCCGGTTCGTCGGCACATTTCCACCAAAGCTCGGCGTGTTTTTCGATGGGATGACGAGGGCACGATTTTGTATTCTTTAATTTTTCTTTCACTGAAGTCTTACGCGTGTGCCGAACGAAAGTGAGAAGGCATCGCTATTGAAGTCCTACTCACGTACGCCTTCCGTATACTCAAAGAACTGATGTCTGCTTGTGAGACCCGCATCGGGCACGTCGCTAAAGGAAGGCCCCTCCCGAAGGTACGGCGGTGAATATCAAAGACTCCTTCAGGACGTGAGGAAAATTATGAGACGCGTCTGCACAGTGTACGACCACTCGTTGCTGTGGAGCAAAGCGCTAGCGGAGTAAGTAAAACGGGGCAAGTGGGAAAAAAATACGGGCGTATCGCAGTACCCTGCGAAAGGGATGTTCTCTATCCGAGAGCTTACGTACATGCCACATAATATCATTTGCTTCCAAGATTGGCGTTACTGTATTAGTGGTAATTGTTAAATAAGCTGAGCTAAGACTGCGGGTTGGAAGAGTTTCGAGATGTTCCTGGGGAATCCTAAGCCCCGCGTGACCAAAGAGCGTTAGAAGAAAGAAACGGTGAAAGAAAGCACCGTTTCATTTGTTGCATTTTGCCATTTATTGTAATCGGTTGCGTTAAAGTTCTGCTTTCATCATAATTAAGTATAAATTATCATATATTGCAGTAAGCAGCACGTTTCGCACATGTTCGTTCTCGCATAAATTGTATGCCTCGAGTGACATAGCTTCAAGTGGACATTATACGTAGTGCATTACATTAAACTTTGAAAGAAAGGTGGCCGTGCATGAATGAGGGTAGCTGTAAGTTCGCTTTGTTCATCAATGCTTCGCTGAGCGCCCGAATTGTCCCAGCATTCAATTTCTGTGCAGTCGATTCCCATTAATCAACTACTTTGGTTTCGACACTTCAGTTTGTTCATTAACAACCACTGATTCTGAAAATATTTCTATAAATGGAGCTGCATAGATGGTTTAAATATGCGCTGCGTGTTTCACTCCGAAATACCATCTTTGCGGAAGTGTGAGACGTTAAATGGTGTGTATACCGTCGACGCACTATTGTTATCTTGTTTGAGTCATTAAGGGGAAGTTTATGCATCTACCGACACAAAGGGAATAACAAGGCGCAGAGAAAACTGAGGAAGAAGAGGAAGGCGACATTAAACTGGGGACACGTATTAGTTGGAAATGTGCTTGATGCAAATGTGCGGGGATCGCCTTGCAAGAGTATCGCCAGGACTTCCTCTTCTGAACGACCTATTGTAGTCATGCGGCTCTTAACGCCCCAATGACCAGGAAAGCGTGGGAATTGTGTCGAACTTGCTACCCTCGTGAGACAAAGTTTGAAGGCTGCGCACTAAACTACGGTGACTGGTCTCGACACACGGCTTTGGAACTGCCACAGAACAGACAGACAGACACAGAACTTTATTGAGGTCCTGAGGAACACTACCGCTCAAGGCGGTAGAGCAGCGGGCCGCTCCCACGTCGGGACGGGTAGGCCGAGCCTCATCGCCGCGTCGTGAGCCCTCTGGACGGCCCTGAGTTGATGTAAAAGTTCTGAGCTCCGTAGCGCAGAGCTCCATTCCTCTGACCAAAATTATATAAGTGCAACTCCTCCGTATCCTACGATCATCATTCAGCGTATCTGTTCTCTACCATTGCGCTTCCTTAGTGCAGAGTATATAAACAACCAGAACAAGCTATGTGCGAGGTCTGCATGTCTAACTTTTACAAGTAAACCCCCGTCTCTCAAACGGCGATGCGCTGCGTGACAAAGTTTGCCAAACGTTCGTTGACAGTGTTTAAATGGGGGTGTCCGTTTGCACATCAACATTTGTGCTGGTATACGACGTATGAAGTAAAATGTTCCAGGTTTTGCTTTCAAGATGTGCAATTGTTACGTGGGCTACTCTGAAGTTTCGTTATGAACTTCTCGTACCGCGCCACTTCGTACACCAATGCCTCTAAAACTTGTCCTTAGGGCTCCACTACATTCGTGAAAACTAGCAATAGCTCAATAGAAGGCGTTTAAAACATTATATAAAGTCGCCATGGTGGTCTAGTAGTTGTGGTGCTCGACTGCTAACCCGAAGGTCGCGGGATCGAATCCTGGCCGCGGTGGCCGTTATTTAGATACAGGCGGAATGCTAGAGATCCGTGTACTTAGATTTAGGTGCATGCTAAAGAATCCCAAGTGGCCGAAATTTCCGTAGCACTCCACTAAGGCGTCCATCATAATCCTATCGCAGTTTTGGACGTAAGACCCCAGCAATTATTACTATATTATAACATGAGATGTAAGTCAAGATTGCTGCGTCTCATAAGCAAAATAATCACTCAGAAGAACTTGTAGCAACTCTCCGCGCGAAAGTAAACGATGTGAAACAAAACTGATGAAACTGTCACGAACTTTAGCGTCGCTAGATAAGACAGATAAGGCGGCTTGTCATCGAAACGAGGTCGCCGGCAAAATGATATCGCATTATCCGCGGCCGTCACGCCTGCCCGAGCCTTCAGCGCTTCCCATTCTGGTCGGTGGTTGCGCGCGCTTCGTTTGCACAAAATAAATCCAGAAAATAGTAGCGACCCATCGGAACGGCCAGAAATGGCCCCAGGAGGGAAAATGAAAGGGTGACCCAACGAAGCCGTCACGCAGAGAGGAGAGTGAGGGTTTCTTGTTGTCCAGGACAGCATGAATAATAGACTACACTGTCTTGGCAAGTCCGTTTTTTGTCTGTTTGTTGAGCATTTTGTTGTCATCTTCTAGCCAAGCCGCAGTTGATACAACGCAAGTGAGAGAGGAACACAGCCGAAGGGCCCGAGTTTCGACGTGTGGGGAGAGACGCGGCTTTGTCGGTGTTCACTGGAGCGGGTAGCAAACAAGCATTCATGGCATCTCGTCCCGAGACGAGCAAAAGACCAGAGGGGCGTGGACACTGGGCAGAGAGAAAACATATAATAATAAAAAAAAAAAACAGAAGAAGGAGGGGTTAAGAGATACGGCATAGGAGCGTTTCCGTGTATGTATAACTCAAAAGCTTGAGTATACGTGCGCTGTTGCATGTTTTTTTTTTTTCATAATTTAGGATAATGCCTTGAACAACGACGATGTCGCATACGACAACTGCAGTGAGAGACCTAATTGTCTGCTTACGAACGACTATTCCTTTAGATTGCGTTTCTTTTTTTTAGTGGACTCATCTCATGGTCATCTTGCCTTTGTACGAGTACATATACAAGGCTTGTGCAGCAGACACTAACTCAATATTATTGGGAACCCTCCCGTACGTTCTTGAGTGTGTTTGCTGTCATAGTGCCTGTACTTGAATACTTCCGTTTTGTGTTTCGATCAATTATTATAGCTCAATAAAGAACTTGCTATGTTGCGATAGCAGACTCTAACGTTATGGCACAGGCACACTGCATCACTGATTTCCTAGAAATGCTTCTACTGTATTAGTCGCGTTATACGGAGTTTAAAACTACGCTTTCGTTTCCCAATTTACACGAAAACTGGCTGAGTGCGCGAACAGCCTTTCACCACTATCTCGTTCTTTTTTTTATAGAATTCCTTTGACGTGATGTGATAAATCACTGTTGCGGAATCCCATAAAGTGTAGTAAGGTTCGCAAATGAAAAAAAAAATTAAACAGCTGTATCCGCCTGTTTGTAGCACGAATCAGCAGAGACGATTCACCCGGACTTATACGAAAAAAAAAAAACTTGCTGGTGGACGAAGTATTCGTCCTCGTCAGGGATTCGCCAGGAAGCATTTCCGGGTTTGAAGCCTGACAAAGAAAAGCTTTTCCTCAGCTAGGATGCTTGCTTTGCGGCAGCTACGTGCTTTAACGTCCCTCTTCAATCCACGTGGAATTAGGACTGGTAGCTTACCGCAAAACAAACGAATCATTGTGAAGCATAAAAGAGCCCATAGCCCAGGCTAGAAAAAAAAAACAAGCCCTTTGTGCATACGGTTAACCAGTGAAGCTGAAGCATGTGGACCCGATGTTTATCATTTGTTGAATAAAAATAAAAAATAAAATCTTTTATCGGCAAGGCGTGTCCATAAATCTTGATTGGCATTTGCCGCCCGTGTGTTTTTTCTTCATTTTATGTGAACCAGTGGTGAGTAGTGGGATTCGCCCAATTTTTGGGGCACGTACATTTTGGCCCGCTGACGAGTTTTTTCATTTTTAGGGGAGCAGTGATGACTGGTGGGGTTTGCCCAATTTCTGCGGCACAGACGCGCTGAGAGGTTTTGCGTACATGGGAAAAATTTTGCTTTCGCCTAGCCATACACAGCTCCACCGTAAAATCAGAAGTCAGCAATTTGTACAGGCCGCCTAAATTACTTGCCTTTCAATATAGAATACTCTCCCTCTCTCTCATGACCTCACTCTAACATTAATTTAGTTGAAAGTCAATGCTTGTGTTCTTTTGGCTTGGTCTGAAGAACATAAGTGCAAGTGATCCAACTGCGCTGGAAGTGTGTCTGCGTCGCTTACTAGACAAGATCATACGACTATCTCAAGAACATATTACTGGGTAACAATGGAGGTTTTGCAGTGCCGGCAGAAAAGAAGAAAAAACAAACAAACATTGTAAGCGCGCTGTCACCATTTTCTGTGTTACCAAGGCACCATCTCTTTCTGTCAGCACCACGGAAGTCACGTTATGATTTGTTCTGCTCACGTGACATACAAACACTCCGTCGGAACCTTCCACGCGCGCTTTGTTTTTCACGCCTGTAAACGCCACTTGCATCATATAGTGTCTTAGTACACGCGCATTGCGATGTACATACGTAACGTCGAGGCAGAATCTTGAGAGTGGTTTGTCATGCCTGGAAGCTTACTCAATGTGTGTGAGCACCATACGGCGCAAAACGTTTTCACGCAGGCTGCATGGAAAGTAATGCTAAAAGGCATGTCACATGACGCTGCTGAAGGCCCCATGACGCAGCACAAGTCGACATGTTCGAAATAACGCTTCCGTCAGGACTTGCAGTCTTTTTTGCTTTAAGCATTCGAAGTGAAACAACAACAACGACGTCGACGACGACGACAACCACAATGACAACCACAACAAAAACGACAACGACGACGACGGCAACGACAAAAACAACAACGGTGTTATATAGGCATCATCTTGCTGCCCCTTTCATGAATTTTTTTTCTTCATCTATCAAGCAACCAGGTGCCGTACGTGGCAGCCGTCAGGAGCGCATCAGCGGCCCTCGCCACTTGGTCGATTGGGGAAGGGGTCGTTAAAGAGGCGCGGAACAAACTTTATTGAAACGAAATGGGAATGGGACCTCGCACCTCGTGCCTACATCGCCATCTATGTGTATGTGTGAGTCCTGGTGTGCAACTAAATGCACTTGTTGTCCGTGCATAAAATAAGCATTTAGCATCTATTAACGTCCACAAGTTTTTTTTTCCTTTAAGGAAAGGAGAACGGAAGGAGCAGGAAAGAAAGGAAAGGCAGGAATGTTAACCAGTCTAGAACAACTGGTATGGTACCTTGCACTGAGGAAAGAGATGGGGGAGTTTTAAAAACAGAGTTGAAGAGAAGCAGAGAGAGAGGGAGAGCACGCACGCACAAAGTAACGGATAGCTTGCGAAGCTATCTGAGCTATCTGAGCTTACGAAGATAGTTATCACTTTTCTCATTTTGTAACTTTTCATTTTCTGACAGGACTCTCATATGCACGTGGTATGCGGCCTTTTTGTTTAAGCATTGTTTTGCGCGATAAATCTAGGGACTTTAGTGCCTCTGTGTCGCTCTTGTCTGTCAGGAAAACGGCGGGAAGGGGAAGATGGAAGCTTCCGATGAAAATATTGTTTCTTGTGTCCCATAATCTTTTATTATGTTACCCTCTGTAAAGCTGAGCCGTTTGCTCCTACGGCGCAGCAGAGCGTAATGACACCTTTCGTTTGCAAACCATGCAACATTGCCCCCCCCCCCCCCCCCCGCCCCAATAATTAATAAAGCGTACATCCGCTCTGATTTGGCCAAGGCAGCACGAGCTTATAGCATCGGAGAGTGCGACAATGCGGCAGCAGTGAGTCAATTATGTAACAAGCAATTAGGCTCGCACAACGCAGCTTCCAAGCGGTGCACGACCACCGAAAGCGCTGTATTCGTTAGCTAAAATTTAATGGGGCGTGCGGGAGATTTAGCTAAGCTAAAGTCACATGCTAACTCTGCACACGGCATGTTCCGCCCCCATCCGCCCCCCCCCCCCTTCCCCCAGCCTACCAGCGACAGCGACATTACGCTTTATTGTGGTTCTTGTGTTACGACACACGAATTCATCCTGGTTGATAGGTCGCGTACGTAGCGTAACTTCCAGGTCATTAGCTTCTTCACACCATGTGCCCGAATACCCGAGGGCAAGAAGAAGTGTTTCCACGTCATTGACTCATTTAATTGCACACCGTTTCTTAATAGCACGTGTGGAAAACTGATGAAAGAATTCAAGGATACGTTACGAAATCACAGTTACGAAAGATAAGAATACGGTGTTCGGTAGCGGAACGTAAGCTTGAAGCTTAATATTTGGCGCTGGATCTGTTCATTTCAAACGAAATCGAGAAGCAGCACAAATCTTGAGCGAATTATGCATAAGCTAGTGGCACTGTTGCCAGTATATTATCGGATTGCGTAATTTGTTTTCCTAGCAAGTGGAAAATGAGCTCTTTTGTAATAGCTTCAACCCTGTAACGGACTCAAAGAGTGAGATTATACGAGCTTCTATATAAAGGCAAAAAAAAAAATTAACCATTTGAAAAACCAAAATAACAACCGCCTATTATGTCAATATACGTGCACACACAACTGCGCTATTCATGCAGAATTGCTGAAGCATAGTTGCTCTTTGCACTCTTTCGTTCTTTACTTTCTTCAAGAGTCCCCAAAGACAAACCTGACGCAACAACTCAATACGAGGCGACTTTCTCCGCTCCACGCAGGGAAAGTTTCTCCCCCCCATCCCCCCCCGTATGTAGAGTCCAAAAGACATGTTTCACAATGTATGACAAAAAGAAATGAAATTGAAGCGATAACGTACGTACTACTTACAATGGCCCTGCCTTTGGTCCCTGGCTTTCCTGAGGTAAAGATGGGAACTAAGCAGTCCCTGGAACGCAACATCGTGGAGCCCCCGCTGCCATGACCCTGCCACGGTGGTCTAGTGGTTATGGTGCTGGACTGCTGACCCCAAGATCGCGGGAGCAAATCTCGGCCGCGGCGGCCAGCATTTTCGAGGGAGGGTAAGTTGCTTGAGGCCTGTGGACTTAGATTTAGGTGCACGCCAAAGAACACCAGGTAGTCGAAAATTCCGGGGCCCTCCACCACGGTGTCCCTCATATACATGTCGTGGTTTTGAGGCGTTAAACCCCAACAATTATAATTATTATTAATCTGCCATCAATATCATCAAATAGTTGCAGAATCATAACCCATACTCTTTAAACAATCACGCGACCATTGCTACTGAGTAAAATTATGTAGCAGACTTTGCGTCCTCTTCTTCCCACAGGTGATTAGTCTCCTCCCCTCCCTCTCATGCCCACGCCCGTGCATGATATCTCTTTTCAGACCGAAGGGCACGCAGCCCAACTTCGGGACAAGGTATTGCGAAGCGCTGCGCTAAAATGAAGATTAGTACTTAACAACGCGACGACAGAGATAAAGTGCAGTGGGCACTGCTTGTCGGTTAACCAACCCACACAGCTCATTTCATAAGCCCTCGCCGTGGGCAGGACACGTGTCATGCGTAGTTTCGAAATCGCCATTCCCGGCACGCGATAACGTATAGGGTGAAAACTTCGCTAGCCATCCTGTTACGACGACCAGGAAAGCCGGTAGGATAACGAGTTGTAAATCCATTGTGTCGCGTGGGGGGGAAGAGCCACAAAACCGAACTGTTATCCAACAGCCGGCAGAGGCTGCGCACGCGCATCACGGAACGACGACGACGAAGAAGAAACATTTGATTGATTTATTACTTGAATTTTGTTTACACGCTCTACTTGAATCATTTCAATAAAATTGAAATGATTCAAGTAGGAGCGTGCAAACAAAATTGATTGCAATACGCACATCTGTGAGGTGCTTTGTACATGACTGGGAAAACAAATTAGCTGGAAAGCGGAACAGGCGCAGAAATAAAACAGGAAGGCTGAAATAAGGCGCGAAAAGAGGACATCATTTGCGGCTGTGTTCGTTTCGTTTTCCAGCAATTTGACTACCACCGCAATAAACTTCCAGTAGAAATTTGGAAAAGAGTGCCTTGAAAGGACCTTGAAAGCACCTGAAAGGAGGAAACCAGGCGGGGAAATTGTATGCATATCTCGCAAGGCTTGATCCGCATGCAACCTACAACATGCTCCTTCTCTTTCTCTAGTATATAGTCTATGAACATTACTTTCAGTCCTGCAATTTCCGCGCGGCTTTTATTACATGTATCCGAAGAACAACTGGATGGTATCTCACATCACGCTGATAACTATATAGGGAACTTCACTCTTCTTCACATTCCATGTCCCCATGTTCGAAATCTGAGAGTCATGGCTAGCTTACAAAGCGTCCCTACAGACATTAGTTTGAAGGTTCTGTTAAGTTATAAAGCCCAATATGCTCTGCAAACACCTCCTACTCCGTTGCGCTGCTAGGAGAAGAAATGAAGGGTCCCTTTTTCAAAGTATATAGACCCAATGTTTCTGTTTTAGACTTTCTTTTTTTCTAAAGCGACTTTGCGCAATTGATTATTAACCTTTCCGTTCAGACTCGGGAAGTTGATTCCAATGTTACCAGACCTCCCCTTCTAACAAGACGTGCACGACATTACGTTCAGTTGAAACAGAAGTTCTGCCGAATGTTCCAGAAGCTCAATGAGAGAATTTATCGCACGATTTCGGTGAGGGGATGACTTATTCAATTAAACGTGATCTACTTCTAGCAAATCTAAAGATGAAGCAAAGGGAAAGAAGTCAAATATCTGTATTCACTTAATTATAGTAAGACATAATACATGGAAAAAGTCGCTCAGGCGGAGAAACTGCCGACCAGGTCTGGCAGGCTAAGGACGCCTGGGGCAACATCACCACCACTACCACCATTCACTCAACACTGGAATAGCAACCATACTGGAATAGATTTAGGCATGAGAACAAGACTTCCGAAAGGTAAACCATGTCTGCATGCAGAGGCGAGTTTCTGAAACGGTCGCGGAGTTCAACGAAAGCTCGGAGCGCCGACGCCTCATCGACCCGCGGCATGACACTGTGTTCTTGGAAGCAACTCGGCAAACATTGCGACAGCTCTTCGTGGAAAAATGACCCGCGGCTATTTTGCCCCCCGGCTTAGTCATTATAACAGTCTCTCGGCGCAACCCGACTCGAGAAGTTCAGATTGAGTCAGTTCGCGTTTTCCGCGAACTATACCCACAGCTCGTGAAATTTTGCGCTACATGTGCTACGGTTTTGATGGCGTCCCCATCGGACGCGATGAAAAAGAGGAGTTTCATGTACGATTGGCTGTGCAGCTTTCGCTGACGTTATTTAAAGTTGGTCGTATAGTATAGAAGAACAAGAGATGAAAAAAGCGGAGTGATGTAGAAGCGAAAATGCAAGAGACACATTTAATAACGTTTCACAAAGGAAAGCGCCTACTGTTATCAAGAAATGTTTCGAAATGATTGCTAAAATACAGTTTTGAGAATTAAAATTGCAGTATAGAAGTGACAATGGACAACCACCTGTCATTAGAATGAAGCCACAAGAAAACCCACAAGAATTTCTCAGAAAGGAAGCCTTCTTGTTAAAGAAAAATTCGTCCTACTGTGGCTATCGAACCCGGGACCAACGCCTGTCTGGGGTGGTCGATCTAACAATTGAGCTAGCCAGGATTCTAGCAACTGGCAGCGTGAGGACGAATTAGTTGAGAACTGGAAACACATAGGCAAAGAATATTTTTGCAATAATTTTGAAACAGATACATTGCGATGAAGTTCATAGCAACTAACAAGGAAATGGAAGGTAAAGTGGTAACTGGGGGGTGCGTACGCTCCATCTAAAATTGAAAGTCCACAATGTTTTCTTCATACCGCTGTGCCCGCTGGCTTCAACAGTTGTCAGTATCTTTTAAATGTAAGATTTTCGGACAAATATGTCGGCTACGATTCGTGGCCTATTATTTTACTAAATACGATCTTATTATCTTTAAAAAGCAAAAGTTTCGGCCCATGCTACGCAATGTGGGAATCAATTTCATGCCAAGCAGCGGCATTTTTTTTTGTTCGTTTGTTTTCGGCCATGAATTGCGAGCTAGATTAACGTCTTTGCGTAAATTTGGTACTTTCGGGCATATCGAGGGCTTTCCTGGCACGTCGAGTTCACTGCCGCCTAAAGGGTAGCTCATGGTCCGGTCTAAGATCTCTACACACATTGAAGCACGTGCTTTAGTTTTATCGAGACGGGGTGCACGCTACGGTGCCATGAGGTGCGTATCATCAGTAGCGGTCGTCGGTGTATTCCTCCAGGGTCGACCAACGCTTGACTAAAGCTTGCTCCGTCATAGGAGTGGATATGTGATGTTTGTTACACCGTTATGAAAGCACTCAGCAAGCACTGTCGCCACGCTTGATCTTGCCCCGAGATGACTACTTTATCGGTTCTTGTTTCCGCAGCAGTTTCAAATACTGGTGTGGGTGTGTGGTGGGATACTTGACCGCAACGCGGAATGTCCAGGTTCGATTCCGGCTGGAACCGTGATTACTATTCTTTGCGTTTATCGAGGGGTTCAGCGATAGCGCCTGCTTAACGCTATCGCGTGAACATTTCCAAAGACTATTCTTGCCGTTGCTGGTTTCATGTAAAATGTAAATCATGTGTGGCGTATACCTCCATTCCATGGGCCGTGTTAGGCGCGTATGTGCCCCACACGAGATAGGGAAAGCGTTTCATGGCGTGCGCTACAAGCATGCCATGATACTCATTTCATGATCGAGTATTCGCGCTCCAAATGCGCCTAGTGTCCTCCTGTAATAATTTTGCTTTATATCTAGTTCAGGAGACGACCACGAGAGCGATCAGACGTAGCGGCTAGATAGTTAAATAGCAATCGTCCAAGTTTTCTTGACGAAGTTCCGTGGTATCAGGGCTCAGCTAGAATCTGTGCAAATATTGGCGCGTTCGGCTGTTAGCACATTCACATAAATAAAGTCATCACTAATTAAATGTGAAGCATCGGCAACGTGAAATAACACTTCTCATTAATCAGCACAACGCTTTTCCTTGAAGGGATCCGCCATTATTTCTAAATAGAAGTTTTATTCTTGAAAGCTGACGCGGTACTGTTTAATCCATTTAATCCGCGCACTTACTAAGTGTTATGAATTTTTATGGATGAAACTGTTATATACAAATTTCCTAACATTCTTACACAGTGGGAAGATATAAAAAATGGCAGAAATGATTGTGATATCGATTTGTGACAGCACATAATCTGGCTGCTCTTTTTTAAAAATTAAACACGAAGCATTTCTTAGCGAACTGCAGACATTTTGAGCATTTCTATCTACTAATGTGTCTATCTATCTACTAATGTGCCTGTCTGTCTGTCTGTTACCTACCTACCTACCTACCTACCTGCGTCGGGGTGCTCTTGCGATTGCCTCCTTAACTTGGGGTACATCCAAATTAGTGTGGGAGGGTAAGAGGGCTTGGCGAATATGTCTGGCTTTTCATGACATGAAGAACGTGAAAATGCCGTCACGTACGTCGTCAAATCCTTTCTCCCAGACAGGCGTGGCAAACACCCTATAGCACGGAATGCAAACAAGAAATATCAGGGTCCCAGCAGGAATCGAACCCAAGCATTCTGCGTGGCATTCAAGTATTCTACCATAGAGCTACGTCAGGCCTCGAAACTGCTTTGGAAAAACACCCTATGCAGGCGTAACGTTGTTGAAACGTCAATTGTGGTTGCAGTGTTGGGGATCTAATTTTATAAACATTACATATGAGCACCCATGATACAGGCGCCACGTCGGGTTAACGTCAATTGGAGCTAAGCGCCACCCACTGCAGTTGGTCTACGTGGCGCTATCCAGGGCTACCATCCTCGCAAGCACAAGCGCTACATATCAGCTTACCACATCTGGTGTTCGCAATACCCATGTTGGTGTTGGCACCGTTACGCAAACTGTAAACTGGTTATATAAAACACATGCGACTGCTCAACTTATGTCCGTACGTGCAACATTTGTACTTATCTTTAGCGTCAGTTCGTAACGTTTCGCTCAATGAAATTACCCCACAGTCACCTTCCCTCCGCATGCTTCACATAACATCGATTCCCATGGCACGTGGGATCTGCCGAACTTTTTCGTTAATAACCTGTGAGTTGTTCTACCTGAACACAACTTAGCGCAACGATATTTAGGAATATCACAGGAAATGCCCGACAGCACCAATCCTAGGCGATCACATCTTTCTGCGGGCCACATCAAGTTTTTGTACTTCACCGAACAACTGATTTAGCGGAACGTTTGTGAAAATTACTGCAGTGCATTAAACCAAACGCCACTGCTTTCGAAGCATGACCCAGTATAAGCAGGCCTCTGGGGTTTGTCAGAGAGAACGCAGGCGAACGGCGAACCGTTTATCATTCTGCGACACAGTTAACACGAAGTGCGCACTTGGGAGAAATTTTCCGGGGTCATTGGTGAGTTGTACGACCCAATACAGTCCGCTGATCGTTTGCAAGAAAGGAAACATTAGTATTTTTCTTGTGTATTAAATAGGGTAGCAAGAACCGATGTTTCTAGGCAATGTCCATGGTGAACGATCGTTCTCCTTCTAAGCATAAGATGACGTCACACAACTCTAGCGGGACCTCTTTCCCCTATGCACCTTGCGTAGCGATGATCCAGTTTTCTGATTTAAATGCACCGCTAAAACCAGTCAACCATAATGTTTGTTGTTATTGCTGTTGTGGCCTGGAAACAAGACTTATAATCCCACACTTATGAAACATTAATTTATTAGTATGACTCATGCGCCTAATGCGAGAAGAGTATAGTCTATGTATAAATAACAGGAAAATTGGGATAACATTCGTGCAGCAGTATCATACCCAAGTATTGTTACGTTTGGCCCTGGAGTTCTTCGAACCAGACGCCATTGTGCGTGAACCTGCCTGCCGGACTGCTTTCTCCCCCAGTATCGGCGCTTAGTCGCAAAGGCACGGAGCCCCGCATTGTCCAGCACGTGTTGTGCACACGGGTCAGGTGGGCGAGGCAGCTCGCTGTGGTCGGGTTATGAGGAACCAGACAGAGGGATCACGAACAACCCTTCCTGGAGCGGGGTGGCACAGCGTGGGACGACGCCGCTGTTGACGTTCTCATGGATCCTTCACCTGACCGCTGTCTTGGCATCTGCAGGTGTCCCGGTCAGCAGCCATCTTCCCCTCCGGGGTCATTACCTTTCCCCCCACGTTCCTTCGGACTCAACCTCCTCGCCATGCGTTACAGAATAGTCTTCGATGCGTGGGCCGGGTACCTCTTTGTGTGGTGCGCTTGTGCGCCCCATTGGACACCTCGGCCTTGCTCCTCATCAACGGATGGCCATTTTTCTGCCGTGCTTGTGGGCGGAACGCTGAGACAACCTGACAGCTGATTCGCGGGAGCTGCTGTCACCGCCTCCTGAGGACCTCAGTGTTGGCAGACGAGGGGCCATAAAAGCGGAAGACATTTGTACAAAGTTCTTTCCTTGAGTTGAACTCGTTCACTCATCCTTCCATCATGTAAATAAACCTACGTTCCTTCTTGTAAGAACGCGTCCTCCTCACTGGAAACCATCGGCTATGTGGACGACGGCGGGAGCCAGCTACCGTAACGAGACCCGCCGAACCCCACTCCTTACAGTATTTAAAGAGTCCAACTGACCCGTCTTTTATTTTACAAGAACATGCTCAGTTTACTTAAGCGCAGGTTGTACATTACGTGACTGTATATTACATTCAGATTGTATTCTTAGGCTTCAGCGTCATCTCCTGGTGCTTCCCATGAGAGTTATGTTTCGTCGTTGGTGTCAATGCAGGGGTACATCTCCCCAAAGGTACAGATTTTTTTTTAAATAGCTGTTTCGTACAAAAGAGATTGCAACGAACTGGCATCACATATTTGACTTGTAATTTTAAGCAAATATTACGTAGTTTAGCCCAATAAAACCTAATGTACTTTAGGATAATAGTAATATTTGGGGATTGACGTCCCAAAATAACCACGATATGATTATGAGACACGCCCTTGTAAAGGGGTCCGGAAATTTCGACCATCTGGTGTTCTTTAACGTGCACCGACATCGCGCAGTACACGGGCCTCTAGCATCTAGCATCCACCGAAATGCGACCGCCGCAGCCGGGATCGAACCCGCGACCTTCGGGTCAGCAGCCGAGCACCATAACACTGCTCCACCGCGGCGTACTGTGCATCAGGATAGGCCACTCACTCTCGGAAATAATGGCTCTTCCTCGTCACGGCAACCTTTCCATGTGCACCGTGAGACCACACGACCTTCCGCAAGGTCCTGCAAATGTCTCTTGAAGACATGCTACGCCTCCATTTCCTCAATTAGAATACCTTGTTATTGACATCAACTGCACGGCATGTGACAATGTGAAGAAAAGCCGTCAGCAGTGTCGAAGAATGAGACGTAATGTATATTTTTCGTTTCTGATCGACAATTAAGCGCGTTAGCGGAAACAAACCATAGAAACATGGCTACGCTATATTGGGTAAGGTTTAACCCCTATTGTACTACCCTTAGACGCTTCAACTCTTCGGCACAGTAAGAGGAAAGCTCCATGCTGGCATCCAAGACTTTCAGTAGGGCTAATGTGACTTCACCTGTGAGTTCAGAATCAAACATCAAACTTTAGTTTTTCCGTCCTCCAATGTGTTATTTTACAGATATAGTTATGTTTTGAGTTCACTTGTATATTCAGAGATGATGATGGCGATTATGATGTCCTACATAACTGGACTCACGCCCACACTGGATATTTTTTCATAGGGCAAACAGCACAGATGGAGACAACGACGCGTCCAAGAAACGAACAACTTCTAAAAAATGCGCAGTGACATAAGGACATTTTCTTATTTTCTTTTGTCTTATTTATATATAGGCATGCCTGCTCTGTGCAGGTGGCGAAAAAAAGAAAAAAAGGTGCGCGCGCTCTAAAGGACTTCAGTGTGTTTGCATACAGGCTATTATTCTCTTTTATTTAGTACACCTTCTTGGTTTAGCCTTTGTGGCGTAATCAGACACTGTAACTTCGACATTGTGACTCTCAACAACATATTCCATTTGAAGTATAAAAGCTTTCTCATTTAATTTTCAGATTCAGTTTCGAACTGCCAGATATTTGGTCCACAGCCCCATAATGGGCGTATGCCGATAGATATACAAGGATCTACGTGTACATAGTGGAGGGAAAACTGGGCAGGAAAGGGGTGTGTGTGCATGACACTACCGACGCATCTTGCCTAGGGCAGGACGGCATCAGCCAGACACGTCCGTGGCCAACGACCCGTGACGATCCGATCAGGCCAGCCGAAACCCCCTTCGTGTTTCACGTACGATGCCTCGCCTTTGCTGCAGAAAGAACAAGCGGCTGGTAGCTGGCCATCGATGAGTGTCCGTTACATCAGTCACATATAAGAATCGATCTCAGTCATTCTCATGGCACGTATGTTATTTGGTTGAGCCACGATCGCAACCTTTCTGTCTCAGTAGTGAACTCTTTCTTCTGAGTGCATTCTATATATGTGGAGAACTTTTCAGTACATCCACTTGCGAACTTGGATGATTGTAGGCTCCCATGACTGTGATGGTGAGGATGCAGCAGCCAAACAGGTACAGACTGTGATCTTTGTTGGGAGGACATGAGGCCACCAAAACAATGAGGGTGGCGAGCATGGTCACCGGTCGTCAATGACGTGATCCTTCGGTGAAACGAGTCACCGTAGTTTTTAGCATAATCGCTGGCGCTCCCGTAAGTTCGATAATGCTCTCAGCTATTCGCGTCGAGTGAGCAATCTCTGTAAAGCATTCGACAACACTTGAAAAGGTTCCTATACATTTACGTGGCGTGCGCCGAGTTACAGCAGGTGTAACAACTTTAGCCACGGAGACGTAATGGTGCTCGATGCGCACCAGCCTAAGCATTGCGGGTGGAGACGACCGTACGCCAGCCGCTGAAGCGAGAGAAAAGCTTAAAAAATTTATTTCGTCTGCAAAAATGAGAAAAAAAATGGCTACTTAATTCGCCAAATCAGCAACTTCAAAAGTAGCCGAAAATAGCCATGGCGCCAACTGCAAATTTTTGTCGCCAGACGGGGTCAAAAAGTAGCCAATTGGGCGCAAAGTAGCCACCAACGGCAACCCTGGCCACGGAGAAACCGGGTCACAGTGAAAAAAAAATCAAGAGCGCGTGTCAATATTGCGTTAGTCTGTGACGCGTGCTAGAAGGTAAACGTATCTCCTGCTGTATAACAAGACAGGTCAGGTAGCTGCGTCAGGCACAATAGTTTCGCATACATAATGACGCTTATTGTGCAAATAACTCGCGACACTTTCATGCGAACGCTCAGATCGATGAATAAGAGAAGGAAGACACTGCGACTGCATACGTCCGACACAATCCTAATGCAAAATTTCATATTCCACTTCAAGTGAAGCTTATCTGATAAGCGACGACGAACCCAAATGCGTCGCCTGTCGTCATATGTGTTGAACACAAGCACGGCCTGCTTGGAACCACGTATACGTAGAGCAGGCATGCCTGGCAGTGGGGAGGCAGGGCGTTATGCTGTAGCAATCGACCGAGCAAATGCATTTCATATCCGAGTGCGCTGAGCCCTGACCCATTAGATCTCGCGCTATCTTGGCATCTCTGCAGCTAGTGACGCCTGTAATGCTTCGTGCTCTATTCCGCACACACATTTTTGCGTACAGGCTATAGCAGCTGACAGTTAGGGCTGTCATCACTGACCGAGCCGAAATGGAAGTCCAAGCAAGCGGTCAATGAATCAATAAGGCAATCTACATGCGTGGATTCCGGTCAGGTCCGTGCGTAGCTGCAGCATTAAGCGCGCGGTGAAGCGGATCCATCCCGAACTGAGCGGATGCGACAGGAAACGGGCGAAATCGAAATGCACGGTGCAACGATGACCGAACACAGGCCCAGGAATATCGAACCGAGTCAGGTCCGATGGAAGCGGTATTCGTTTGTACTGATGACGTCTGATGCGGGGCGACTGCGCAACGTGCACGTCGTCGCAGAGAGAGAGAGAGAGAGAGGAGGCACCGCGATGAACTGCAAACGGCGGGAAATGAACTTCCACGGCCCGTGAGACAATTAAGGCTACACGTCGTGCCCTAAGCGTGACTTCAAACTCAGGGAGTAATGTATTCAGTCTGCAACCATGCTTATGTCGGTGAGATCAAAGGATGAATGAGAATCGCGAGCGGTGTTATGAACCAGATTACAATATTTTCGTATGGTCCTTGCGAAAAGGTACTGTGACATAAAGCATTAACAAATTATAAAGCTTCAGCGATCGAACGGAATGTTCTGAAAGCCTACGAAATGATGTGCAGTTAGAAAGAAATGAAAGGAGAGAGCCGGCACTGAACGGTGGCTCTATGCTTTTGAAATTACAATCGGGAACAATTTGTTCGAAATGACCCGTATTGAGCATGCGTCTTCCCCTGATCCTATATAAGAGCATCGTGTGCGTTTCGAATGCGGGTTCATTCAAAGAAATAGGACGTGTTCCACCGCCTTTACCTTTTCATAAACGTTCCGGTTCATGGATGCCATCGTTAGATATTTGCAGGGAGAACAAACGCTATTCAGCGCCCGTTTCCTGTTCATAGACGGTAGGGTTTTGTGTCCAGGGTGTTGAACGCATAAGTTGTCGCGGTTGTGTAGCTGTAGCGTTATAGGATCAGTCTAGAAAGTGCTGTTACAATAAAAAAAATCACAGTTTCACCGCAAGGGTGAAGCAATGAATGTGATAGCAACAAATTATAATGTTATACGAAGTAAGGCTGGCAGCTAACTCTTTTAGATACAGTCTCGCGTAACTCCACCAAACGCTGGTGTAAGAGAATACGGCCCCTCCAGGGAGAGAAGCGCATTTTCGCCCAGTCTCTTCGCGTTGACAGCGCAGCACGTAGAAGGGTATACGAGCCGTCCGCTGATGCCTAGTGAGGTAGCGCGTGCGCCAGCGATCGCGACCGCGCCCTTAGAATCAAAGTTTACAGTTGCTGCTCGAGCGACACCCCCCTTCCGCGTCAGTTCATGCTCATTCAAGACGGGCGGGGCGTTTCCTCTCTGCTTGAGTAGCATTCGATGGCAGGCCTTCCAGGACGAGTGGATGTTATCACGTGCGCCGTCCGAGCGACGGAGATGGGCCGGCTCGTTTGATCGTTGTACAAACCGCGTTCGTCACCCCCGCTCGAGCGCTTTTACCCGCGGGTAGAACATACGATGCACGGGGGATATTATCGGTTTGGACATTAAACGGAACATGACGGCGACAATGACGGCAAAAACCCGTCGAGAATCTCCATATAAATTGCTGTCGCAATAAAAGAATCCCCAGCTCTCATACGCCGTCAGGCCAGGTGTGTGTGTCCTCGTCTGTTTCTCCTTCTTGTGTGTCGTGTTAAGTTGCGCTCTCACGATGGTTTCTATGTCAAAGCACCAACTCGCCCAACAGTCAACTCTTCTGAAATTCTAGAAAGGTTTTATGAAGAGGGAGTAACCTCGCTGGCTTAAAAGTCAGCCTATTCAGTACCACTGCTCGCGGTGTCTTGCGAAGGCACCGCTTGTGGCTACTCGTGTGGGGTTATACTTCACGTATTATAGTGGGTAAAAAAACCATAGAATAAATAAAAAAAAAGACATAGACAACTTAAGGGTAGAGCTGGTGGAAGCGAAACCACTTCGGAGTTTTCTAAAGCTTCCAAACACAAGTTAAGCGGGTGTCACTTTCGAACACGATTGACCCCGATTGGGATTGAGCACAGAAGGGTGTTGGTTTGGCCAATTAAGTGACTTCGTTGATGCCATGTAGCTTATTGTAACCAGGTGTACAATGCAGACCCCGATATGACTTTTCGCCTTCCGGCTAAAATCAGCCGAAGACATGCTAGTGTGCTGCACCGAATTCGCCTGGGCGTTGCCTTCACTCGACGCTACGCGCACCTAATTGGCCGTGCGGACAGCCCGAACTGTGAACGCTGCCAAGTGCGCGAAACTTTAGCCCATATATTTTGTGACTGTCCATTATACGTGACGCAAAGGAAGATGCTAACTTCAACGCTGGCAGGCATCGGACTAACACCACTTAGTGAGAGTTGCATTTTGTCAGCAATGTGCGACCAAACACTCAAAAACTGCTACAAGGGCGGTTCTAGATTTTATCAAAAGCACTGGACTGGAATACCAAGCTGTAGGGCACTGTGCTAAGTGGCTACTGTACATACGCACCTCCTCTTCCTGTCCCCATCATCACCCTTCATCCCTCTTTTTTTCCCCCTTCCCTTATCCCCGGTGTAGAGTAGCAGGCTAGAGCGCATTAGCTCAGGCCGACCTCTCTGTCTTTTAATAAATTCTCACTTTCTCTCTCTCTCGGTCAAGAAGTTCAATCCTGGATCGGGGCTCGATCGCGACCGAAAATGCCAGTCTGATTCGCGTATTTAAGGCCCGGCTCTTATTTTTCTCATTTGGCTTTAAAAAATAAACAA